>CM076582.1:93875004-94100004 GCA_034641835.2 Pinus albicaulis
GAAATTGAAAAGTTGTTTCCAAATTGTGCATGATTGCATGGATACCAGGAAGTTGTCTGGTGAAGGCACGAAGCCTTTGGTAATATTGCAATGAATTTTGCAATGGAAACTAAGTGAAATGGTGAATTAAAATGCTAATGAATTTAGAGATGTGTATTTTTCACTTCTAACTTATTACTCTATTGGAATGAATATTTAATTGCATTTTAAAATGCTTGGAATGAAAGAGATGCAGATATATAGTTCAATGATAATGTCAATTTAGTTCATTGAATATAATGGAAGTGTTAGAATTGTTGTAGGTGCAACAATTCTGAAACCACTTCATATTGTTGTGAATTGTGCAATTATATATATATATATATATATAAGTGTTGGTTAATTGAAACATCAAGTTGTAGGTAAAGTGTTGGAATGGTGGGAGATCAAAGCCACCCTAAGAGATTAACACCACCCACAAAGATGCCTAACAACATGATTAAAAGTATCATAATTATGAGATCAAGATTTTGGATGAAGCAAGGATTGAGCAATTAAAATTTATGGTTTGAAATGTTGAGTGTATATCATGAAATAAATTAAATGTTGTGACACAGGTGGTGTCAACGTTGGAATCAACACTTAGATTGTAACAAGTGTTTGACCAGACACATATTAAGATTAGGGTTATTTATGATTTGGATTGGAATGTGGAAAGTGATTGAATCTTGCATCTGCTGAAAATGTTTCAAATATATAAGTATCTTTAACACATATGAGGGTACTAAGGCTTGATATGGTAGAAAGAGTAATTCATAATCTGAGTTTAGGAAGACATGCAGATGGACAGCAGGACTATCACCTAGAAATTCACTGTTTCGACAGAAAAATAACACAGAGTTCAGACTAACAGTATATCAATAAAAGAGAGCTCCTATAAGCCTTACAATAATCTCATTGCACTCTTTAAAACTATCTGCCACAAGGAATGCTCACATTTAATTTACCACACATATTTCATCAAGAATGCTTGCCAAGAAAGACTAACAATATTTGATAATTATGTATAGGTATAACATGAGATTGATAAAAACATGTAATGGAGATCACACTACAATCTGGAACTGAATAATTCAAGTATGGATACACATGAGATAAGAGAAACAATACACATAACAAAATATCATAAGTCCTCAAGAGTATTGTTGATATATTATATATGAAAGTGTGTAACACAATATGCTCAGCAAGATACAATCATTGAACCCCTATGCCTTTTTATTACATCATATTTATACAAAAATTAGGAACTCTGTGTAGGAGTCCCCCCAAAAAGTGGCTGAATAAATGTGGTTGATTTCCCTCGTAGCTCATCAAAATTTTTTCCCCAAAAAAGGTGGAATTCAACAACTAAAGGAAGTACCTGTGAACACATGTCTGCATATCTGCTGAAATATAGGAATTATTAACCACCTTGAAGTTTATCTGACACCTGGCAACATCCACCATAACATAAATATCCTCCACTTTACCTATTTTGATGTCATCAATGTGACAATAAACCAAAAAGCAACTTCTTTCCATCATATACTAATATTTGAAAATAATAGCTACCCCTACTAAACAAAGCAGTTATATCCAGAAATATAGAAAATAAACCCAAAAATGAAAAGCTTCTTCAAAGCATGTTCCTTCATCCTTCAGAGGTCCAATATGGAGGCAAAAATTTTGATGCCTTCAAATCTAGTCACTCTTTTGTCTGACCTCCTTTTCAGTGTTTGACCCTTTAGCTGAGTCTTCTTCTTCTTCATTTTATCTTCTGGATTATCATCAACATTTATAATCTCATCTCTCAATGCATTGCTAGAAATAAGATTGATGGTTAATCTAGGTTTATTTTTAAACCTGGTGTGAGGTCTCTGGATATAGGGATTTGGAATATACTTGTGCATTTTACCTCCATGTGTGAATCTACTAGATTCTTCCTCTTCAAATTCTAATTCAGAATACTCAGTATCGCTGCTATCTTCATAAGAAGAGTATGAATGTATCACAATCTTCTTCCTTTTATTGGTTGAGGAGCCAATGGATGATAATAGTTGAGGCAAAGTAGGCTCTTCCTCTGTAATAGCCTCTGACACCTTATTTTTCATGTGAGAGAGTATAATTTCTAAATGAAGTATAATTGTTTGGTTGAGTTTCCTGAGTAGTTTTGAAAACATGCTTTGATCTCGTTGCTCCAGGGTTGATTTCCTCTGAAGGCATAACAGGATTGGAAGCTAGAAATTCATGGTTGATTTCCTTTGGAAGTTATTCTGTCATGATGATTCCTTTCCTATGTTTGCCTCTTGAAGAGGAAGTTGTTTCCTCCTTACCTTTTGACGCAGTATTTTTATGAGCCATTGTAATGTTCCAAAATTTTAGCTTCCAAGCTAAATGGAACATTAGAGTTAGCAGCAGCTATAGTCGGTTAATAAATAGGTGGAAAGGCCCATAAGTCTCCTAAGGAGGAATAAAATACTCCAATTGTGAAAGGGGACACTCTTTCAAGCTTAATAAAACACCTCCATGTGTGAACAAAGATAAAATGAAGCTTCTTTGACCAAGTCAATAGCGCAGTTTTAGTGGAGGAGGAATCCTAGGATGGATAACGCAATTTTGGAGGGAAATGTAACTTGGGTTAGAAGTAACCTAAGTGAGTGGGGCCAAGGACAAGAAAACTCACATCTTATATAAGGAAGAGGATGGCAGCATTATTGATCATGTTGTAGATTATTATCATTCTTGGCTGCCAAGAATTGTTGCTGCTTGTTGCTTAGCAAGTTGCAGTGTTGTTTAGCATTGGGTGTTCCCGGGCGGGAATCCCACCTCTTTCCTTTGAGTAGCTCATTGGGAGAGCTTGTATTCATCATTCCATATCAGGTTTTCAGGCCAAGCTTCAGCCATCTACATCAGCACAGCTTTGTCGGAGATTGTGCAGTGTTGCTGGGTGCAACAGTGGAAGGGATTGGAATCCCAACTTCTGAGCTAGTTTCTCATTGGAAGAAGGTTTCCTTCACCTGAGAGATCTGTTTGGAAAGATACAGAGCTTATTTCAGATCTATGGTATCAGACCACACATTTCTCATACCCTCCCAGCGTTGTTTCTGCTAGGGAGTGCGTTATTTTAATGGCAGTGCTCATTGCATGATTTGGTGGCTCCATTGTTGAGTTTCCTTGTGATTGAGAGGTTAAAAATTTCATGGGAGGAAGCCCTTGAGGGATCTACATCAGATCAGAAATATTTCAGCCTTGTATACTCTTATGCTTCAGTGTTGTAGTGATTATTCAGTCATTTCCTGAATATCACATTTTATAGAGTATTTGACAAGAAACCCTTGCCGGGATATCTTGTATTTTGTATAGGAGATTAGATATTTGTACTTCAGAATTATTTATCAATATATGAGTAGATATATGATTCTCCTATCATTTTATGTACACAACCTCTCTTAGACTGCGTAGTTCCTTGTGTAGCTGCTTCGGCATTTTGCAGTCTTGGGGTTTTTCACCTTTTTTAGCTACACTAGTGTGGAAGATTTGTTTAACCCACCTAGTTTCATTTATTTTTGATCTCCTCTTGTATTTAGATGCTATATGGATGTATCTATGGGATCCAAGTTAATATTTCACTGTTTTATTGCATATGTTGCTGGAAATGAGTTTTTCATGTATGATTTATGAGCAATCCTGAAAAAGGGATATTACAGTGGTATCAAAGCAAGATCTTTGGCTTAGTCTATGGCTTCAAGCCAAAGTGATGAATCCCTAAATGGGGAATATTTAAATCTCTATATGCAGAGTCTGCAGATGGCTAGGTAGCCTCTGGATCTCATCCTTTTTTCAAAGGTGACATATCCAGTAAATTCCCCTGCGGTCAATATCTGGAATAGAATTTTGATATTCCTGAAAAGGGAACTTTCCAGTGCTATCAAAATAAGGAGGGATGGATAGAAGCCAGAAAGCTTTAGTATGTGTAGGAATAAAGGGAGACAAGATCACAAATCTTCTTCCAAAATCTATGAAGAGCTTTCAAGGAGAGCTGAAGAAAATAAGATTGGAGATGAAATCTCCAAAGGAGGTTAATTCTAGAGCTGAATCTATATTTTCACATGGTGAATGTGAGCATGCAACTGCACTCCATGATGCATATCACAATAAAATGCGCAAAGCTATCCTGAGATGGATGGGGGGAGGAAGAATGCCTAAGAGGATGACTCTTAGTGATTTGTTGCGGGAGTATGAATCTAAAACTGAGAGGTTTAGAGATCATACCGATTTCCAGGAGTTTTGCAAGATCTAGATGGAGAAGAGCCAACAACAGCATGCAGATAGATTTCTTCTATCTACTTTTGCTAGATCACCTACATGTTTAGTTGGAGCTTGGGTGAAGGAGCTAAATTCCTATTTGTAGCTGCACCATATTGCCGGAGATGAAGCTATCAGAGTTACAATAGTTCATTTCAGAGGTAAGGCTCATGCATGGTGGATTTTTGAATCTTATTCCTTAAAGAATGCCAATACTTTCTCTTATGCAAGATTTGTAAGAACATTGATGGAGAAGTTTGGTGAAAAACTTCCTAAGACACATGAGCAAGGAAAACTTGAGAAAACAAAACCCTTGCATGTGATGGATGAAACTCCATTTTAGAAAACCATGAGAGGAGTTGATGTCTTGCATTACAAATTTCTGGAAGCAAAACTTCTAGTTCATATTCTTGAACAAGAGGGCATGGGGATCACTTTTTCACAAAGGGATCCAATTGTTGAGATGTTTCCTACACACATTGATGGCGAAGAAGGAAACAACGCTATTACATCTAGAGCACATCCAATGCCTCATGTAGAGGGAAGAGGAGCACATGCTCCCATGAGAGGGATTCTTGTATCTTTGCAATAAGTTCCCTAGGATCTCATACATAGAGGTCCAAGCATAATCAATGAACAACATGATTGTGCAACATTGCAGCTGGAAAGAGGAGGAAAGGAGGAAGAGAAACATCAGTTGATGAGGAGCACACACCCTTCTCTGTTTCAAAAGGCTAATGCAAGGAAGAGGCAGACCGATTTTCACAGTGAGGGCAAGGGCAAGGTTGCCCAATCATATATGCAGTCTACTATTGACATTGATTTCTCACTACATGGAGGCATTCCACCTGGGAGGCCACTTGATCTTCAGTTGTTGAGAGATATATTGTCTTTGGGTTCACCACTCTTGGGTTTTGGAGAGGTGAAGAGTTTGGAGGAGGACCATGGCATGGGGGATGTCAAAGTAGCAGGCAGCAGCATGAGGAGAGCTTCACATGCCAGACCACCAGCGCTGTCTTTGAGGGGGATTGATCCTTATTGGAGGTCTCATCTTTTGGTAGAGTACTCCAAGGATCTTGGTGCATGCATGATTCTTGATGACCCAGATGGAGATGACAGATACATGGTGGATGATGTGGTCATCTATTCCTATGGCAGGATCTTCTTGATTAGATCTTCTAGTCTCAAGGAGAGGCTGCTACATGCAGCACATGAGGACTTCTCTTCTATGCACTTTGATGCATATTTCCAGTTGATGGAGGAGTTCACTTGGGAGGGAATTCAACATGACATATATCAACATATGGAGATATGCATAGCCCAGATGGTAAGGATGTCACAGCCACCTTCCTACTCATTGGGAGTGAGGAAGAATTTCCAGTTGAGCCATTTCAGCTCAAGGCCTCAAGTACATAATGGAGGAGGTATCACTTCATATTTTGTCTTGTGCTTCTTTTCATTACTTGAGCAGCATGATGTAACAAGAAGAAACATTTCTTCTTGCATATTATATTGTGATGTACTTGCAGCTACTTGTAGCATTTATTTTGGCTATCTTTTTGATGAGATGTGGGGGAAGCCATATGTATCTTGGTGTGCACCAATGACACCATATTGTAACTTCATGTTTTTATCTTATGAGATGACTATGGAAGCAAACAAGTGGCTAGAAAAGCACTTGTTATTTCTTGTTTTGATGCAGGCCAAGGAGGCACTGCGCTGGTTCCATGAGAGGGACCTAGATTCACTCTCCGGTTGTCATTTGGCAACTTGTTCTTATTGTATCTTGCTTCCATGTATTGCCACTGTATTTTTGTTTAAAGGAAGCTTGTATGAAGGAGAGATGAGGCAACAACAAAATTTGTTGTTGCTATGGTTGCACTTGGGAGAGTATGGGAAAAATTCTTCCCATAATTTTCATGACATTTCTGAAGAGAAGAAAGGCACATTCATGGTGCAAGGAGGCTACCCTTCAGCATTGAAGGATCATGAGAGAATCCCATGTAGGAAGGAGTTCTTCTCACATAGCAGCGTGATGGTGGATGAATTTTTCATATGGAATGTCAAAGAGAGGAGTCATGGAGCCTTATTTCTAAGGCCTACAACGTTGTCACATGGGAGAGTGTTCTTATTGATGGAGTGTTCCAAGGAGTATATGTACCCCTTCTTCTTGTAGATTTTTATGAGGGAATCCTCATGGGGGAACTTATACATGGGCCTCAATTTTAGCTCAAACATGATTTATGGTAGGAAAGACATTGATGTGCTTATTGATTACTCTATTGAGTATTTGTACTTTCTCACCATATGTAAACAGTGCATTGCTCCATATGAGAGCAAGATTATTTTTGGGTTTCATGGTCACTTTAGGGCCAATGTTTATGATGATAGTAGCCCATATATACATGAAATTGGGCAACTGTATTGTTATTTTATATATGTAAAGCTGATATACATTTATGCTTACTTCCCCATGTTTGGAGAACAAACATATACAACTTGTAACTTGTTGCAGGACCACTTGCCATATGACATTCTTAAGCAGCAGTTGGGAGAACTGCGCTGTATCCACTAGAGGGACCATATGTATCATCCAAAGTTGCACATAAAATTCAGCCATTTTCTGATTTGGATGCCATGTGGTGATGATGTGCCATTCATCTTGAATGGAATGGTTTGGGTTGGCATGACTCATGATTTTGGAGGAAGAGTCTTTGGAGGCTCAATCTTCCTCTTGCCATTGGAGGGAAATCATGTTTCAGCCCAAGATCAGCATACCTTCTACACTTATCATAAGTGGAGAAGAGGACAGCATGGGATAGGCCCTCTTGCCTATCATGTTCACTTATTCAGCCCACCTACATTTCAGGAGCACAAGGTGGAAGAAACTTTTCAGGAGTTACCATGTTGGAGGGTGAATCATTTCATTTGGATGATTGCATGGATGAGGGAGGCAATCATTCACCATTTTGATCATCACTCCTACTTTGTGGAGGCCATGAGACAGCTAGCATGCTTCCATTCACACTTTCCACCTTTGATTGATGCAGACACTTTGGTTTTTCACACTTGGGAGGAAGCATTGGATGACAGTTTATTTGCAAATTCTCTTGATGCAGTGATGGAGGCTATTGATGGGAGGCCACATGAGGAGGAGGGGAGATATTTTTCTCTCCCTATGCATTTTCTTGAGGACAAAAAAATATTTTTGAGGGTGTTGTCGTTCCTAGAGACAGCCTAGAGTTGTGATAGACCAGTGCCTAGGACATCTTATATTAGCAAGGAGCATATGGTATAACAGAGGAATTTATCAATAAAAAGCTCTCATGCTATTTCCTGAGAAACAAGGAATATTAATCTGAATGGGACCAAGACCTCCAGAAACTGACACAGAGAAAGGAATACTGCAGAGGCAATGTGCAAAACTCTAATATAAAAGCAATAGACAATTCAGAGACAACTTACTATAAAGAGGGCCAATTCAAAAATACCTCAGAGAAATAAATTATCTGAAGGTGTATGTAGTGAATGAAATATTGAGAGAATTCTAGTTGTCATTGAGCTGATATCCAGATACACAATATCACCATGTAATGGGCATATCAATCTAAGAATCCATACATGACAATAGCATTTTAAAAACACCCTCCCAAAGAAACTAGTATAGTAGAAATACGATTTAGATGAATAGTGGAACAGAATATCATGCTTGAGCCATATTTAAAGTGCTTGACTAATTCGAGCATGGGTTTCAACTAGGATAAATCCATACTAAAAATTAGTGAGCCACTCGCATTCCAGAAACATGATACAAGAAAGATGGATGAAATGAAATGATCTATTAAAATAGCACATATAAGAGAAAGTTACAAACTGTGAAATACCAAAGACTAGAATCCTCTTAACAGATGGAACTCCTCCTCACTGAGACCCTACAGGCTCTGAGCCTTCATACAAAATTTCGAAAAAATGTATACAAAATTCCTTTCACTACATAATCTTCTGATAAAATCTGGAACCCCTAATCATCTGTTCTTCTGGAGCTTTATAGGAGAAAAAGAAAGCTCGAAAAGGGAGTAGGTGATGAACATTTAATTTCCTCATTAAAGCAAGATGGCGGAAACGTGCACGCCCATACTGCTCGATGAATTTGTAATGTTGTTTGTACTCTGTGGCTTGCTTTCTGAAGCAAATGCACTGGATAGAAGTCTCTTTAGGAACACGGCAAAGAAGTAAAATTACATAGACATTCCGTCCTTTCCTGAAAGAAAATGGTGCTGAAAAGAAAACTTTAGGGTATTTCTTTCTGCGAACGGTACCATATGCCTTCTAAACCCTGAATTACGGTTTAAGATCTTCAATGCTGAACGTTGAATTCCTCGATCATTCGCTGATATTTCTCTGCTGCTCTATTAATGTCTTCATCTGCACAATCTGTGCTTTGAATGACTCTGGAGGGTTTGACAGATTTTAAACCTGCTTCTTTAATGGAAGTCATGTCGACATACCTTCCCAGGCCTTTCTCCATAATTATAGCCTCTGAAAAATGGTACTTTGATGTGCTCTCTATTACAGCAACAAAGACTGTAAATTATGGCAGCCTTCCGCTGCTGTAACCCTGCAAAACCCGCAAACTCGTTAGGAAAACCATGCATGGGGATGGCGGATGTGGCAGGGTGGATGAAAAATGGTCGTGCGAACATGGTGAAATGGTGGAATAATACAGGGTGGCAGCAACACGCAGTGAAACGATGGAGGATGGACTGGTGAAAGTTTTTAACGTAAAACATTTGAAATTTGACAAATGAATGAAATATACAAGGGCGGAGGAAAAATATGACAAACACGTGGAACGGGTGATGTGGAGGTACGGAGTAAACTGGCGGAGAAGTAAGTGATCTGGACCGTCAGATCTCAGGAGGAGATCGACGGCTGAAAATTCGTCAGAGGGTGATGGACCGTGGGCCAAGGGTACGGTTTGCGTTGGCTAAATCCTGCGCAGCTTCGTGGAGCGACTACCGTCAAATGGATTGCCCTAGATCGGACAACTCACAGCGATATCACATTGGGTCTTTGTACACATGATAACGCACGATGGAGGGCAGTTTTTGCGCCGTACGCGGAGACATGCGGCAAACGATATATGGAATCACTCCGAACAATAAAATACCGCATACCGCCCAAAGGTGGTGCGATAGAAACCGAGCGGGTTTTGCACAGTGCACGGCGCAGGGACCACCGGGGGCGGGTGTACTGTAAGCCATTGATCTGCGGTTTAATCAAACGATGGATAGGTGATTTGGGTGATGAACGGAGTGGGCCATGGGCGCGATGAAGATTTGCGAATGTCGTCGGATCTGTACAGATCAACGGTTATAAACGTGCTCGATATATATATGTGATAAGCGCCTTCATGGCTAGCACTCAGTTTTGGACCTCCGGTCATGTGGAGAAAAAAGGTGCAGGGCCCAAGGCCGAGAGGCGTTAGGCCTTAAATATGCTATAATGTGGGATTTCAGCCTGTTTATGTAGTTTTGAGGCTGGGAGAAGGTAACAATGAGCAAACGATGAATTTCTCAGGGCAAAAAGAGGGAGTTTGAAAGGCTTAAGTGAGATTGCTTATCAAAATTTCAATAGAATGCTGGTGTGATCAACATTGGCTCCACCTGGGGACGACACATTCATCCCTGGGCGTGTCGAGAACTTCGCAGACCACCTGATAATCTTCTGTGCGAACTCTGCATCTTCAGCACTTCTACTTTTTCTTTTTCATAATTCATCACGACACCCACATTATTCAAACAACGGGGAAAACAGGAAACTAATATACAGTATGATACATCAGGCTATCTCTGCCTGAATTAGAATTGGAAGTAGGGTTTAAGAAACTGACCATTTACAGGGGCGTCAAGGAAGTCACCCTGTAAATTTTCCAACTTAAAAGTGTTGTTACCCCCCTGTTCCACAATTTTGAAAGGACCAAACCAAAGTGGGTCAAATTTACCATGTTTTCCTTTTTCAGCCCTCCGGATATCCCACCTGAGCACTATATCACCAATCTGCAAATTCCTGTCCTTGGAATTCTGATAAAAAAATCATTTCATCTTCTCCTGATACTCTGTCAGCCTTTGACTTACTTGGTTCCGCATTTCTTCCAATTCCACCAGCTGATTCATTCTCCTGGTCATATCATCAGGCTCTTCTTGACTTTCTTGCATGAATAGGGCTACTGGTAGGGCTAAATGTATAGGGAATACTGCTACCCTCCCATATACTAATTCATATGGGGATTTTCTAGTTGCTCTCTTGCTGGTAATTATATTTTCCCACAGAGCGAATTTCAATTGGGAATCCCAATTTTTCTAGTTTTCATTTATATCCTTCTTCAGTGCCCTTACCAGGGTTTTATTGGAAGATTCTGCTAAGCCATTTCCTTGTGTATAGTAGGCTGTAGAGTGACTTAGTGTGATGTTATACTACTGACAGAAGCTCACAAAATTTTCAGACTTTAGGGCCTGGGCATTATCAGTCACTATTCTGGCAGGGTAGCCAAACCTGGATATGACGTTTTCTTCCATGAACTTTATAATCACAGTATCTGTTGCGTTCCTCGCAGGTATGGCTTCCACCCATTTTGTGAAGTAATCAGTGGCAGTTAAGATACACTTATGCTGACCACTCGATGGAGGATGTATCTCACCTATAATATCAATTCCCCATTGTCAGAAAGGTTCGTCCACGTGCACGGGAATCATGGGAAGAGGTGCCAACTTCTGTCTTTCAGGAAATTTTTGACACTTCTCACAAGCTCTTACCCGGGAAAAAACATCTCCAAAAGGCTTGGGCCAATAGAAACCAGCCTTTAGGATTTTGTGAGCGGTGGCCCTCCAGCTATAATGACCCCCACAGATTCCTTCATGAAATTCGGCCATAATACTCTCTACCTCATCCTCTTTGAGGCATAGGAGTAGGATGCATGAGGGATCTCGCCAGTATAGTCGGCCATTGGCGAGTATGTACTTCTGTGATTTCAATCTTAGCGTTCTGTATTTAGCTTTATCACAGCTTGGAGGGCGGCTGAGTGTGAGGAGATATTCTACTATCTCTTTGTACCGCAGACTGGTGAGGTACTTTATATGTGTTTCCGGAGTGGCTACCCCAATTCCCTGTCGTTCTTCTTTCTCCGCAGATTCCTCACTTGCTACTATGGATAAATTTATACCCAGAGCCTGATAGTTTGATTCAGATAATATTTTGGCAAACCCTTGTCCTTTGATAAGCTTAGTAGGGCGGATGTCTAATTCATACTCCTGTATTTTAGCAATCCACTTCCCCCTTTTTCCTTCACTATCCATTTGGATAAGAATATCTTTTACAGCAGCTGTAGGCACAAATGCAGTGATATGGGACTGCAATATATACATGCGGAATGCTTTGAGGGATTTTACTAGGGCGTATTCTTGCTTTTCCAATATGTTATATTTCAATTCTGCATCACGGAGCACCTGACTGAAGAAGGAAATGGGGTGCTCGTACCCTTCCTCATTTTTCTGCAATAAAACTCCTGCTATTGTATGAGGTGATGCAAAAGAAAAGATCATGAAAGTTTTAGCATAATCTGGTCCAGCTAGTACAGGGGCTTCTGCAAAAGCATTTTTTATCCTGATAAAGGCCTCTCGTGATACCTGGAACCATTTAAATTCATTATCTTTCTTCAGCATGTTAGTTATATGTCTAACTATTTCAGTATAGTTAGGAATAAACCTTCTCAGGAAATTAATACGCCCTAGGAACACTTGTACCTCCTTCTTATTTCTGGGGAAAGCAATACCATTTATAACCTATACCCTCTTAGGATCTATCTTCACCCCATCTTTAGTGACAATATGTCCCAAAATTTTACCCTCTTCTAATGCAAATAATGACTTCTGAGGGTTCAGAGAGAGACCATACCTTCTGCATTTCTCCAAGGTTCTACGTAGATGCTCAATGTGCTCGGTATCATTCTTTGAAAATATAGTGATATCATTGAGGTAGACCACCAAAAATTTATCTTGCTCCCCAACAAAAGAAATGTCCATGGCCCTCTGAAAAGTGGCCCCTGCATTGATCAACCCAAAAGGCATCCTGGCATACATAAATGTACCCCATGGTGTGGTGAACACAGTATTATTTTGATCTTCTGGAAGTACAGCCACCTAGTTATAACCAGAGAATCCATCCATCATTGACATCCTAGAAGCTCCAACCACCTTCTGCAGGATGTGATCCATCTTAGGCAGTGGGTAATTATCCTTTAAGGATGCTCTATTTAAATTTCGGAAATCCACACACAACCTTATTTCTCCATTCTTCTTTCAGACAGGGACTAGGTTTTCCACCCATTCATAATACCTCAATGGCACAATTATTTTGGCCTTTAATAGCTTCTTAATTTCCTTCTCAATAGAAGGAAGCAACAGGGGATTTATTTGTCTGAGCTTCTGCTTATGAGGTTTTGCATCCCCCTTTAGTGGAATTTTGTGCTGCATAATACTGATGTCAAAAGTTTTCAAGTCCTGATAGGACCATGCAAACACATCTCTGTAAGACTGAAATAATTTCTGATATAGCTTTTTATATTCTTCTGGGACTCTCTTGGACAATTTTACAATTTTGGGGTCAGCTTTAGTAACAAGATTCAGGTCTTCTACCTTATTTTCTTCTACCACTTTGCTTGGCTATAGTGGGACATCATTCTTGTCAAATAATCTTTCTATAGGCACCATCCCCCTGGGTATAATGTTTCCCTTCAGTTGCAACACTTTATTTCTTTCCATTTTCTTCTCCCAATTTCTTTCTTCAGACTCTCCTTCTTCTAGTATCTTGTTCAGATTTTCCCTTTGATTTTCCTGTGGAGGAAAAGTTTGCTTCCAACTCTAGTGCATCTGTCTGAGCATCATCCAGAGTAGCAGGCTTTCTTTCTCTGAGAGAGAAACCAAATTCTGAATCAAAAGCTGCTACAAAAACAACTTTAGCAGCAGTTTAATGAGGTTTCATATCAGCGGGAAGACTCAAATACAATTTATTAAATCTCTTGATAAATTCTGACACTCCTTCATTATGCCTTTTCTTGAGTGTATTGAACTCAGTAAGACAATGTCCATGGTCTTTCTTCTCTCCCCATTTTCTAAGAAAAGTATCTTCCATTATTTCCCAAGTGGTAATAGAACGACCTGCCAATGTCTTAAACCATTTTCGAGCTTCACCATCAAGAGATTGGACAAACATCCTTAAGACCACATCTAAATGTTCCACATTAAAATTCTCTGCAAAAGCACAGAAGACCTCAAGATGTTTTTGAGCATCAATCTCATTTTCCCCATTGAATCGGGGTAAAATCTTCAAATAATCTTGGGGCATATCATTCAACACTTGGGGTAATGCCAGAGGGGCATATTTATTTAGCAAGAAGCCTGGAACATTTGCCATTGGAGGGGGTGGAGGTAGTGCAATAGTTTGATGAGTAAGAGGAGGAGGAGGAGGTGGAAGTGGAGTATGGATAACAATAGGAATATAATGAACAACAGCTTGAGGTGTTGAGGGGAATAATGGTCTGTTAACAACAGATACTTCAGTAACTTCTTTGACCTCTTCAACCTCAGGAGTAGGGTGAAAATTATCTTTATTTCTAACGCCTCCTTGGGGTGGACTATCTGAATAGTAATAATCGGTATCTCCCACAGTGGAGTCGGGATCTGGCACTTGAGCTTCTTGAGAAGAAGAGGATGGAAAGTCTTCTATAGATAATTCAGGGATTTCAGAGTGGACTGATTTTCTTTCCCTCCAATTTCTTCTATGTATGATCTTTTCAGGGTCAGACACTGAAGGTGTCTTTGGCTTAGACGTATCTGACCTCAGGTGTGGCTTACGAGGAGCCAGGACTGCAAATAGATTTATCAAATAACAAATGTGGAGTCGCCAAGGTGAGGGATCTACAACTCTCAACTCTCCATACTCACCTACTTGAAGAGTGAATTAGATTTTGTCGAGGCCTGGGGATTTTAATTTTCTCAACTTCGTTCCCTGACAAAGGTGCCAAAAAGATGTTGTCGTTCCTAGAGACAGCCTTGAGTTGTGAAAGACCAGTGCCTAGGACATCTTATATTAGCAAGGAGCATATGGTATAACAGAGGAAGTTATCAATGCAAAGATCTCATGCTATTTCCTGATAAACAAAGAACATTAATTTGAATGGGACCAAGACCTTCAGAAACTGACACAGAGAATGGAATACTGCAGAGGAAATGTGCAAAAATCCAATATAAAAGCAACAGACAATTCAGAGACAGCTTACTGTAAAGAGGGCCAATTCAGAAATACCTCACAGAAATAAATTATCAGAAGGTGTATGTAGTGAATGAAATATTGAGAGAATACTAGTTGTCATTGAATTGATATCCAGATACAAAATATCACCATGTAATGGGCTTATCAATCTAAGAATCCATACATGACAATAGCGTTTTAAAAACACCCTCCCAAAGAAACTAGTATAGCAGAAATACGGTTTAGATGAATAGTGGAACTGAATATCATGCATGAGCCATATTTAAAGCGCTTGACTAATCTGAGCATGGGTATCAACTAGGATAAATCCATACTAAAAATCAGTGAGCCACTCGCATTCCAGAAACATGATACAGGAAAGATGGATGAAATGAAATGATCTATTAAAATAGCACATATAAGAGAAAGTTACAAACTGTGAAATACCAAAGACCAGAATCCTCTTAACAGATGGAACTCCTCCTCACTGAGACCCTACGGGCTCTGAGCCTTCATACAAAATTTCAACAAAATGTATACAAAAATCCTTTCACTAGATAATCTTCTGATAAAATCTGGAACCCCCAATCATCTGTTCTTCTAGAGCTTTATAGGAGAAAAAGAAAGCTCGAAAAGGGAGTAGGTAATGAACATTTAATTTGCCTCATTAAAACAAGATGGAGGAAATGTGCACACCCATACTGCTCGATGACTTTGTAATGATGTTTGTACTTTGTGGCTTGCTTTATGAAATAAATGCACTGGATAGAAGTCTCTTCAGGAACACGGCAAAGAAGTAAAATTACATAGACATTTCGTCCTTTCCTGAAAGAAAATGGTGCTGAAAAGAAAACTTTAGGGTATTTATTTCTGCTAATGGTACCATATGCCTTCTAAACCCTGAATTAAAGTTTAAGATCTTCAATGCTGAATGTTGAATTTCTCGATCATTCGCTGATATTTCACTGCTGCTCCATTAATGTCTTCATTTGCGCAATCTATGCTTTGAATGACTCTGGAGGGTTTGACAGATTTTAACCCTGCTTCTTAAATGGAAGTCATGTCGACATACCTTCCTAGGCCTTTCTCCATAATTACAACCTCTGAAAAATGGTACTTTGATGTGCTCTCTATTACAGCAATAGAGACTGTAAATCATGGCAGCCTTCCACCGCTGTAACCCTGGAAAACCCGCAAACTCGTTAGGAAAACCATGCATGGGGATGGCAGATGTGGCGGGGTGGATGAAAAATGGTCGTGCGGACATGGTGAAATGGTGGAATAATGCAGGGTGGCGGCAACATGCAGTGAAACGATGGAGGATGGACTGGTGAAAGTTTTTAACGTAAAACATTTGAAATTTGACAAATGAATGAAATATATAACGGTGGAGGAAAAATACGACAAACACGTGGAATGGATGACGTGCAGGTACGGAGTCAACTGGCGGATAGGTAAGTGATCTGGACCGTCAGATCTCAGGAGGAGACCGACGACTGAAAATGCATCAGAGGGCGATGGACCGTGGGCCAAGGGTACAGTTTGCCTCGGCTGAATTCCGCGCAGATTCCTGGAGCGACTACCGTCAGATGGATCTCCCTAGATCGGATGGCTCACAACGATATCGCGCTGGGTCTTTGTATGAATGATAACACGTGATGGAGGGCGGTTTTTGAGCCATACATAGAGACACGCGGCAAACTATGTATGGAATCGCTCCGAACAATAAAATACTGCCTACCGCCCAAAGGTGGTGCGATAGAAACCGGGCGGGTTTTGCACAGTTCATGGCGCGGGGAGCATCGGGGGCAGGTGTAATGTAAACCGTTTATCTGCGGTTTAATTGGATGGCGGATAGGTGATTTGGGTGATGAACGGAGTGGGCCACGGGTGTGATGAAGATTTGAGAATGCCGTTGGATCTGTACAGATCAACGGTTATAAACGTGCCCGATATATATATGTGATAAGCGCCTTCATGGCTAGCACTCGGTTTTGGACCTCCGTTCATGTGGAGAGAAAAGGTGCAGGGCCCAAGGCCGAAAGGTGTTAGGCCTTAAATATGCTATAATGTGAGATTTCGGCCTGTTTATGCAGTTTTGAGGCTGGGAGAAGGTACTGATGAGCAGACAATGAATTTCTGAGGGCAAAAAGAGGGGGTTTGAAAGGCTTAAGTGAGATTGCTTATCAAAATTTCAATATAATTCTGGCGTGATCAACAGAGGGGAGGACTATAATGTTCCAAAATTTTAGCTTCCAAGCTAAATGGAACATTAGAGTTAGCAGCAACTATAGTCGGTCAATAAATGGGTGGAAAGGCCCATAAGTCTCCTAAGGAGGAATAAAATACTCCAATTGTGAAAGGGGACACTCTTTCAAGCTTAATAAAACACCTCCATATGTGAAAAAAGATAAAATGAAGCTGCTTTGACCAAGTCAACAACGCAGTTTTAGTGGAGGAGGAATCCTAGGATGGATAACACAATTTTGGAGGGAAATGTAACTTGGGTTAGAAGTAACCTAAGTGAGTTGGGCCAAGGGCAAGAAAAATCACATATTATATAAGGAAGAGGATGGCAGCATTATTGATCATGTTGTAGATTATTATCATTCTTGGCTGCCAAGAATTGTTGCTGCTTGCTGCTTAGCAAGTTGCAACACTGTTTAGCACTGGGTGTTCCCGGGAGGGAATCCCATCTCTTTCCTTTAAGTAGCTCATTGGGAGAGTTTTTATTCATCATTCCACATCAGGTTTTCAGGCCAAGCTTTAGCCATCTACATCGGCACAACTTTTCCAGAGATTGTGCAGTGTTGCTGGGTGCAGTAGTGGAAGGGATTGGAATCCCGGCTTCTGAGCTAGTTTCTCATTGGAGGAAGGTTTCCTTCACTTGAGAGATCTGTTTGGAAAGATCCAGAGCTTATTTCAGATCTATGGTATCATAACACACATTTATCATACCCTCCCAGTGCTGTTTCTGCTAGGGAGTGCGTTATTTTAATGGCAGTGCTCATTGCATGATTTGGTGGCTCCATTGTTGAGTTTCCTTGTGATTGAGAGGTTCAAACTTTCATGGGAGGAAACCCTTGAGGGATCTAAATCAGATCAGATATCTTTCAGCCTTGTATATTCTTATGCTTTAGTGTTGTAGTGATTATTCAGTCATTTCCTTAATATCACATTTTATAGATTATTTGACAAGAAACACTTGCTGGGTTATCTTGTATTTTGTAAAGGAGATTAGATCTTTGTACTTCAGCATTATTTATCAATATATGAGTATATCTATGATTCTCCTATCATTTTATGTACAAACCCTCTCTTAGACTGCGCAGTTCCTTGAGCAGCTGCTCCGACATTTTGTAGTCTTGGGGTTTTTCACCTTTTTCAGCTACAATAGTGTGGGAGATCTGTTTAACCCACCTAGTTTCATTTCTTTCTGATCTCCTCTTGTATTTAGTTTCTAGATGGATGTGTCTATGGATCCAAGTGAATATTTCACTGTTTTATTGCATATGTTGCTGGAAATACGTTTTTCATGTATGATTTATGAGCAATCCTGAAAAAGGGATAGTACATCCATGGTGTCTCTTGTTGAGTCAAATTATATGTGTATAATTTTCCAATATAAATTGTCAACCCAGGAAGGTAAACTGATGAGATGCAGTGCACAATATATGCTGGCTGATTACTGCAAGTGATAATTAACTATACAAATAACAACTAATGATTCTTTCCTGTGTCAATACTATCACAGAAAAGGCTATGGATTGGCATATATCATCCCTCTATAGCACTTAAGATTTCTGATATTGACCGTGAAAAGATAAAGATCAAACAAAAATCAATAACTCATGTTGCTTTCCTGTATCAGTACTATTGCAGCAATGGTTATGGAGCGGCATATATCATCCCTCTATAACACTTGTGTTTGTTGATGCTGATGTAGGAAAGATAAAATAAATCAATCCCAATCAAGAATAAAACTTAAAAGCATGAACCCAAGCATTGGCCAAATGAAAAGAGCTCTTCAACATAAAATATTAATTCACTTAACCAATTTACAGTTTGCTGTAAGAAATACAGAAAGGAAACACTAGCTGTTATAGGAAATTATTAATGCATAAGTAAAATAGAAATAAACACACACACTCTGCTGCAGGAGTTGTGAGCGAAGGGGGCCTTCCCTCACTCACAACTCCTTTAAAGATTAAAGAAGTTGCTCAGAAAAAGAAACAAAAAAGAAACGATTTTATTAATCTGAAACAATAGTCGATTACAGTCTGATATCGTGCTCTGTAACAGCAGCTTCCAACCCAACCCAAGAACTTTGAACCTACACCTAAGCAAATTGAATCTGATTTTATACATTTTTAGCAGCCCATATTTGGCTTTGAACAAAATCGATTACTAAACTAAGCCTACAGCCAATAACACAAATACAGATGGACAATGTTAAATTGCTGTTGGGTCTAATCCATGATCGGAGCCGTGGATTAGACCATTTCTGTTGCGCGGCTGAAACTGTCTGTCAATATCGTTGCAGGATTTTGAGGTGGTTTCAGGAAATAAATGTATCTGCAGGAAATTTGGAATGGCTGCAAGAAATCGACGTATCTACAGGGAATCTGGAATGGTTGCAGGAATCTCGACTGTATGAGCTCTCTGCAAGATTGGCGGATTTTCTTGAATCTAACAAGTTTGTGCATGAGTCCAAGGCTAGTTAGAATAGTAATGCAATAATGACACAACCAGTTCAAAGAATGCTCAAAATTAGATAAAATGACACTTCTAATGTTGTTTCAACATACCTTAGCCTATGATACCCTTTTTAGCCAAAACTGGATGACATAGCTCGACTAGGTATAATTAAAGGGAAAAACGAGGTCAAAAATGGGGGAAACAAGGCTTAGTATAGGTGGAAAAAATAGGTAAAGTTCAGACTTAACATCTCCCCCACACCAAAACTCTTGCATGTCCCTATGCAAGCAAAACTAAATCAGTCTTCAATAGAAGGCTAATTTTTCACCTGGGCCACAGCTACTACAACCAAGTGATCTAATTGAGCTCGACTAGATTTTGCTTGAATATGTCCTCTATACTCCTCAGTCTTCCTCTTCAGGTGATTGATCTAGGCCTACTTCTTCTTCATGATGCGGGTTGCCTTTGCGTGCCACTCTTTGTGCTCCTGCTACATCTTGCAGCTATTTTCTTTTAGAGCCGTGTTCTTTGCTTTAAAGACCCGTTCTGAAAGGGTAATTTACATGATAGTTTCCTCCAGCATTTGTCGAGATTGTTTCCTCAATGGGGTCATCACTCCCTCATTATGCCCTTGTGAGGATTGGGGCACACTCACATCCTCTTGCGACTTCATGGCTTCGTTATAAATTTCCTGCAGCAAGGGGTATGGAAAGGACACAGTGTCCTTGTCACTGACTGTAGCAGTGCTCAACTTTTATTTTCCTTTGGGATGGCCATGGGACTTCTATGTCTTTTTCTTTTTAGTTGGTGCCTCCTCTTTTGCTGCATCCTTGATGGCCAGCTGGGTAGCCTGGCTTTTGGTATACCGTTTTGCAGGGGTCAAAGGTCCCTTCTACTGAGAGCTCTTCCCAGAAGTTTCACTGGTCACCACAACTTTATCATCCTTGTCATATTTTTCCACCTTTGGTTCACGTGTCCATGGTTTCTTTTTTGGATTCTCTGCGGGTTTCTCTTCCTGGACCCCTAAAGATTCAGAATCTCCATCCTCCACAAAATGATTTTCTTGCAGAAAATCCTCCCAGGTCTTCTCATGTTTTCGCAGGACCTCCACCAGAATAATATTTACCAGCCCGTGATGGTAGAGGTTTTCCTCTATGTGGGAAACCCTCTCTTTTGTGGTTGAGGACATCTTGATCAAATAAATTTTCAAATAATATGGAAAATTTAAATATTTTTCCCATAATTGTCCAAGGAGCCTAATATGAAACAGAAAAGGAAGGCCAAACCTGCCTTCACATGTAACATATTTCTACAGGAAAAATAGTAACTAACGATACTTACGCCTTAATAATTCCTGCAGAATCCCCTTACTCCAATCGGGGTTTGAATGGTCCTTCTGCAGGAAAGCCACACACACGTCTTTGTTGAAGTGACGGTTCTTAAACCACCGCTCTCCATCTTGAGAAATCCCACACGCCCTTGCCACCAGTTCTTCTGCCAACCTGAATTGGATGTTCCCCACCTGTGCTTTTTCCCCATTTAAGTTCAAGGCAAAAGATTTGGTTACTTCAGAATTATGCCCGCTGAACCTTTGAAAGAAGGGCAGCCATCCCAACTTTTATATTCTCACCTTGCTGTGAGGATTAGATTCTAGTAGCGCAAGACTCTGAGGCTCGAATCTGACAGGGGCTCGAGTCATGGTCATGGCGGAGGAAAAAAATGGACAGGCGGGGGAAAAATGGATAGGGCAATCACAGACAGACAAAACAGAGAAAATTCGAGTTGTGGGAATGTAGTCCAAGACTTATTAAATAGTTCAACAGCGAGAGGAAATAAATAAAAAATACGAAGCTTTTTCAACGACAGGTCATGATCATGATTGTTATCATGATCTAACCTGCACGATAAATCTCGAAAGTACAAACACTACCGGTGAAATGATGACAGGTCATGGGATTAATGTCATAACGGTCCATGGCTGCGGTGGGTTACCATAGCCTTAGATATGCAAAAAATTAAAAATTAAGTGTCATTATACGTTTACCTCGAGAGCCTTATCACCAATTGTATGTTACCGCTTACCTCCAATGGTCCTATCCTCGATGACATAGCCTGCTATTGCAATGATAACCTATTACATTAGAAATATAATCCACGACCTTAACCACATAATGACTTGTTAATAGTTTATTACGTGATTTTAATCTATGTTTTGTTAAATGATTTATTTTTTCTTTTTTCTCTTATATTTTCAGGAAATCCCGACGTTGCTGTGTCTAACAATTATTCTGTAGGAACTAAGAACTCGTTGTCGAATGCTTTGCAGGAATTAAAAATGCGACCACTGAGCATTCTATAGGAATATCTGTTAAATATTCTCTAGGAACTGAACTTCAACTAATGAACATTCTGTAGGAATTAAAATAACTGTGAACATTCTTCGGGAAGTCAAAACTGCAACTGCTAAACATTCTGCAAGAATTGAAGCTGAATCTGCAGTAACCGCTCTCTCCACCCATTGTGTACAGTCCATTGCACATGAATGAATGTGTCGATGTCAAATGTGCAATGGGCTCATTGGATTACCAGTCATTGAGGTCAAATGTTAATGAATGCGAGGTCCATCACCATTAATGAGAGTGAGGACCAAGGAACCCTGATGCATCCTATCAGGTGTGAAAATATGAGTTTTTGTCAAACCCCCTGTAGGATCTAGTAGTAAAGAAGCCATAATGAATCTCCATTACCACTGGCGAGATAGCCTGTCATTGGGGCATGCAAGCTTCAAGGCATCACAAGGCTCTAATATTGTACCCAGATAATTTGATGATGTCGATAGGCCATAATTGTTGGAAGGAAGGCCTTAAGAAATCCCACATCAGTTCGACATGAGTAATCCATAGATTAATTGGAATTTTTTTTTTATTGAATGGATCCCAAGGGATCTACTGACTTGTGTTTTTAACGAACCTAGGGCAGTCCATGCTTGCCAGATTTCAATTTTAGAGAGTCTGAAATACTGAAAAAGAAGACTCCAAGGGGTTCCTTTTCCATAAATAGTCCATTAGGCTCGGAAAAAGGGATAAACCTATACCAAATAGACATTCCTCTCATCTTTTATCGAGCACGAGGAGGAACAAAGTGAGCTCATTGCATCAAAAGGAAAATCAGGAAGAGATAGTGAAAGGAAGGATCCCTTCCCTTACCATCTCGAACTCTTTCTTCTTCACAATTTCCTTCACAAATTTCTCCTTGGATTGGGGTTTTTGGTATAGCTTAAGTCTGTTCCCATTCACCAGGAAGGTAACATTCTCATCATCAATAGTTTTAATACGAACATATCAATTATCAAAATATTTCTCAATTTCATAGGGTCCTAGCCAATGTGTGTTAAATTTCCCTTTAAAGTTTTTAAATTTAGAATCATACAACAATGTCCAGTCTCCCTCTTTGAACTACTTCTTTTTTATGTATCTGTCGTGCTATTTATCCCTTTGTTGTTGGATCAAGTCAGTATGCTGAAAAGCATCCTGCCTAATCTCATCTAATTCATTGAGCTGCAATATTCTTTGATGTTGTGCTTCATCGAAGTTCATACCCAATTCTGATGCCATTCTAAAGGTTTTTATCTAAAATTCAGTGGGAAAAAAAACTTGTTTTCCATACACTAGTTCATATCGAGAAAAGCCAATGGTACCCCTCCATGTGATCCAGTAAGCCCACAAGGCCTCAATAAGTCTTTCAGACCAATCCTTCTTATGTAATTGAATTGTTTTGGTAAGGATTGTTTCGAGCACCTTGTTGGTTGATTCCACTTGCCCATTGGCCTGCGGGTGATAAGGGGTGGACTTCTGGTGGGTAATATGATATTTTTTCCCAATTTCCTGCATAATCTTAGACACAAACTGAGCACCCTGATCAGTAACTATTTCCCTAGGTACTCCAAATATTACAAAGATATCAGAGAAAATAAATTCTGCCACTCCTTTTTCCGTTGCTCTAGGTAGTGCTTTTTCCTCCACCCACTTTGCCACATAATAAGTACAATCTAAAATATACTTCTTACCTTTTATGGGGGTTTGATGGGACCTACAAATTCAAGATCCCACCTCTCGAATGGTTCTATGAGAACCTGTGACTGCAAAGGAATCTCATCTGATTGTACAGGCCGCCCGATTCTTTGGCAGCTATCACACTTTCGAACATACTCCTTTGCATCCTTGAAGAGGTCTGGACAGTAATAACTTGAACGAAGGATATTGTAAGCTATTCGTTTGTCTGCGAAGTGTCCTCCAAATATTTCATCATGGCAGTCTCTTAAGATTTCATAAATCTCATCTTCTTTGACACACCTGCGAATAATCAAATCAGCTCCTATGAAAAAAAGATCTCCCCTAATCCAAGAATAATCATCACTTTTCCTAATAATTCCCTTTTCTGATTAGATGAAAAGTAAGGTGGAAAATTTCCTGTAGAAAGATAATTGGCCATGTCTGCAAACCAAGGTATTTTAATAGAGATGGAAAACAGGTTTTCATCTGGAAAGTTATCATTAACAGGAACATCCTCACATGTATGATTAAGCCTAGATAAGAAATCAGCTACTCGATTTTCTTTTCCTGGCCTATGCACTACCGTAATGTCAAATTCCTGTAGCAGCAACAACCACCTAGTAATTATTCCTCTAGTGATTGGTTTATTCATGAGATAACAAATAGCAGAATGATCTATGTGCACAAAAAATTCATAACCCATGATGTAATGTCTAAACTTATTAATAGCCTAAATTACAGCAAGGAACTCTTTTTCAGTCACTGCATAATTCAGTTCTCCAGGAGTTAAATTTTTACTGACAAAATAGATAGCATGGGTGACATGATCCTCCTTTTGACCCAATACTGCTCCTATGGCTGAATTAGAGGCATCAGTGGAAATATGAAAAGGAAAATTCCAATCTGGGCCTCGTAAGACAGGTGCTGAAGAAAGTTTTTCCTTGAGTTTATCAAATGTAGCTTGACATTCATCATTCCAATGAAATTAAAATTCTTTAGTCAATAATTTAAATAATGGAGAGGCTACCTTTGTAAAATTTTCAACAAACATCCTATAGTAGCCTGCATGTCTAAGAAAACTTCTAACTCCCTTTTGATTAGTTGGTGGGGATAGTTCTACAATAACCTCAATCTTCACTGGATCAACCTTGATTCCTGCAGCATAAACATGATGACCCAAAACAATACCTTTAGTCATAATAATAAAACATTTTTCATTACTTAACGAAATATTAGTTTCTCTACATCTCTGCAAAATTTTTTCAAGATTAAGTAAAGCTTCTTCAAAAGTATCACCCATAACTGTAAAATCATCCATATAAACTTCTATGAAAATCATGAAAAATATCAGAGAAAATACCAAGGACCACCCACTGAAATGTGGCTAGTGCGTTGCATAGACAAAATGTTAAGAATTTGTATGCATAGGTACCCCAAGGACATGTAAATTTTGTCTTTTCCTGATCCTCTGGAGCTATCCTAATCTGATTATATCCACTGAATCCATCTAGGAAGGAAAAGTATTTTTTCCCTACTAAAGTGTCCAGTACTTGGTCTATAAACGGTAAAGGGAAATGGTCTTTTAATGTAGCTTTGTTTAATTCCCTATAATCTACGCACACTCACCATTTACCATTTTTCTTGGGGACAATTACTAGTGGGGATAGGCACTGGCTATCTAAAATAGGATAGATGAATCCCACATTTAACAACTTTTGTAATTCATCTTTTACAATTTCTCTTAAAGCAGGGTTCATCCTCCTTTGTGGTTGTCTTATGGGCCTAGAATTTTCTTCTATATAAATGTGATGAATGCATGTGTTTGGGTAAATGCCTCCCATTTCGATATATTCCCATGCAAATGTGTCTGAAAAATTTCTCAATGTTTGTATTAATTTCTTTTCTTGTTCAGGAGTTAAGGCGAAATTAATGTTTAAATTTTTTTCAGGAAAAATTCCTACTACCTTACTCCCTCATTCAGACATTGAATATGTAGGAAATGCAGATAATAGGGCTAATTGTAATTCAAAAGCTGAACTATGTTCATAAAAATCCCGCAGATCAGTAATGATATCTAAATTATGACTAGATTGTCCTTCTAATTGTTGCGGGAAATCAGGATTAGAAATACAACAATTTATCATATCTTCTTCAGAATTTTCCTTAAGACTCCTGGCTTGGGCTATTGTTAAAATTGGTAAGGTACCTTATGAATCATGTTCTTCTTCCTCTTCTTCAACCCATTGTGTGTTTTCTGATCTCAAGAGGTGTTTGGCAAGGGGGTACAAGTTAATGTGCTTTGTTTCAGCCCCACGAGTGATAGTCATGTTTCCAGATCTACACCCTATGTAGGCATCAACCGTAGCTAACCATGGCCTCCCAAAAATCAATGGATGCCATCCCAAGTTAGTTTTAGGTTGAAGAACATAAAAATTTGCAGGATACTCCAAGGAATCTAATGAGATGACAATGTCTTCTAAAACACCTTCTAGCTTTACCTTAGACCTATCTGCTAATTCTAACATTGTAGGAGTGGGTAAAAAGTCAAAGGATCCTATATGCGGCAAAGTTTCCATAGTCATCACATTGATGGCTGCACCTAAATCAATCAAATTGTTCTTTATGGGATATCCATTGATAATGGTGGTAACCACAGGGATTCCCGGATCCACATATTTTTCAGTAACAAATCCGGTAGACATTAAACTTGCAAGCTTTCCACCTACTTGAATGGTTGAGGGTTCTTTATTTTGTCTCCTTGGTTTCATGGTACATAGTTCCCTCACTGTTTTAGCATCTATTGGGATGTCCTTTATTGCTTGCAGCAATGTGATCTTGATGCACATGTTTCTTACTTTGGATACAAGATCAAATTCATGCTGTTTTTCTTTGATTTCCATTTCCAACCTCTCTGGAAAAGGTGGTTGGACTATATGAGATGAGGAAGGTTTTTGTGGCCTTGAGGTAGGTGATTTTTCTGGTTTAGGTGTGGTTTCCTCTTCAGGCATCTCTAAGTTATCTTCCTCTACAATCTCCTCAATTCTTTCGGGCTGATTCACCACTCTTCCTGACCTAAGGTTGATTTTCTGTAGCTGCATAAGTAATTCCTGCAACTGTACAGGGAGCTCTTGTAACACAAGAACATACATTTCCAGTAGAGACAGAGGAAATTTCTATAAAATAGGGACAAAAAATTCCCGCAGCGGTTGGGATGAAATACAGTAGGTAGGAAAAGTGGGATAAGTGACCAATCCAATGTTATGAGCGGATCAGGAAGTTTTATTGTTGGGGTTAGACACTGGTTGAGCAGGAATTTGTGTGGGACGAGGTTGATTTGGTGGAGCATTCAATTGAATTTCTTGTTGTAGTTACACCATTTTTTGGTAATCTAACCTATTGTTATTAGATGGACCCAAGTACACCATGTAAGACCAATTTTACCCTAAGTAAAATTGCATTCACTATGAAAAATAACTTAGTAAACCACCTTTATTAAGTTGTTTATGGTCTAAACAGGAAACCCCATGAGGAAATATTAAATAAATCTACATTTTCTTGATTTTCCTCAAGGAATAATTAGTTAAACAATAGTTTAATTAATATTCTTGGTTATATTTAACCCAAAATAGGGAAATTAATTAGATAAATCAGTATTTATCTTATTATTTCCTAAGAATAATAATTTAAACCTTATTTAAATAATATTCTTTGTTGAATGTGACTAAATCACCCATAAATAATTAAATAAATCATTATTTATTTTATTATTACTCAACCACATCCTTAAAATGATAAATAAATCATTTATTTATTTATTATTTACAAATAAAGGTATTTGACCCAAGTCAAATTCCTTTTCCCTCCAACAAATATAATAAAATATTCCATAAAAGTTGGATCTTGATTTGGTTAATAATATTTTAATTTTGCACCAATATCTAGACTAACTCAATATTTTGCTATAAATAGAAGGGTTTTTCCATTCATTCACCACCTTTTGTTGCCTAAAGATCACTCTGGATCTATACTTTTGGTTTGACTTTGATCCACCATCATAGTCATATTTTGCTACCATTTTTGGCTGGGTTTTCTACACCATCAAGAGAGAGGAATTTTAGATCTAAAGTGCTGAGGACTTACAAGAACCTATCCCATTGAGGAGAACTGGTAACACCCTTCTGTGTTTTCCTCCCAGGTGCCATTAATACAAAATTCATTCAACATATTCTTGTCTTGTCTATTGGATGCATGGAGTAAATCTTATTTTTCTACTGCTTAATGTCTTTTGATGCATAGATCTAGATTTTTGCAACATTTATCTTGATCACCTAACTACAGATCTGACGATATTGGCAACCATATTTGCTGTTAGGGCTGTTTTTTATGCACAGATAAAGTGGTATTTTTTCGTACGTTTGGAATTAAGATTCATACTAACAGTTGTGGTTGTATCATTTGTTGCGGTGTGGGATGTGAATAAAAATTTTGATGTGGGAAACTTTGTGTAGTTGGATAAGAATAGTTCCCCTGCCAAGGTTGTTGAGGAGGCCAAGGCTGCCACAGCATTGGAACATTCCACATCTGATTTTGAGAATAAGGAAATTGAAAATTTGGCTATGACATACCTGCAAGACGTGGCTGCCATGGTCTTTGTGGTGCCATTGCATAAAGTGCATTTACAGATCCTTGATCTGCTATGTATGCTGCCTTAATTTTAGGCAGAGAAGGACATTGATCAGTGGAATGCTCGGCCTCAAAAATTCAACATACCTCGATACTATCAACAGGGAATTACCTTAGAGCATGTTTCTTCATGCAATTGGAGCAGAACACTGCCAAGGCTTTCTCCAATTCATCATGTTTCTCCTGTTTCTTCTTAGCCTGCAAAACATCCAATTGTGAAGATAAAGTGCTAAGAATATCAGTTTTAAAATTTTCAAATAAATTACCCATTTCAGCTCTGGTTACTCCAGCTCTGGCAACTGATTTGAGAAGCTTGGAAGAAGGATGTCTTGGTCCACCTCCAACCTTGGAATTTCCTCTTGAATATATTTTACAAAGCTCACACACATCATCCTAACTCGGCTTCGATACATCGCCTGATGCCATTGGATTTAAGACCTCCAGATATTATGGTTTGATGGCCCTAAGAAAAATGGTCCTCTTGGTCTCTTTTTCCAATTGATTCATCTTAGATCTCTATAAATTGTATTGGAATATTTCCACCAAATCCTTGAGGCTCTCCCCTTCCTTCTGGGTCATGCCAAATATTTCTTCCCTGAGATCCCTCGTTTTGCAATACTCCTGGTGTTTTTTCAAAAACACCTTCTTCATGTCATCCCAAGTTGCAATGGAGTTTGATCCCAACCCCATAAACCAACTGAGAGCTACATCTTTCAATGTAGCAGGAAATAATTTTAGCTTTTGAGCATTGGAAGAATAGTCATAGCTCCTGCAGAGTACATCGAAATCAAATAAGAAGTCATCAAGGTCTTCACTAGAGGCACCACGAAAGTTAGGCAAGGTCAAGGGAGGAATGTTTTCATTTGAGTGGCTCCCCCAGTCTCTCTGATAGGAAATTCAAATGTGAAAAGTTTCTCCTCATTCTCATCAGTGCCTTCTAAATGAGCCATGTCAGTCCAAGAAAGAGTAATACCTTGGAAGGCTACAAATTCTTCAGAGTCAATGGTCTGTGTTGAAAATGCAGCAAGATGATGGAGCTTAGTGAAATGTGTTAGGTCTCTGTAATAAGCAAGATTGGCAAAAATCCGATCACAGAGTTAACATCATTTCAACCAACTTTGGGATTCTAGGATCTAGCCCTCCTGAATCCGGAGAGGGATCTCTCCAATATGTACAAAGATGGATATTGTCTTTGAATTTTAGAATAATGATATTAGGCTAGTTATGAAGGCCAAGGATTTTGTTTTGGATGGTTGAGCATGAAATGTTACTTGAGGGGAAAGTCCTAAGTGCAAAAGTTTCAAAAGTGAGAAGTTGCAAGTGGATAGAACAGCTAAGCTAAACAGATAGATATAACGCTGGTTTTTAGTCCATTGGGCTATGGAGTCATATCTGGGCTTTAATTGAGCAACAACGTCTAGGGTGATCCAAGGGGCAAGTCATCTATACCACAATATTATTGAGATTAAAATGATGGAATGGAAACATTAAAGTGTTGGAGGGGTGGAAACTGATAATAATTTCTTAGAGGATTTATAGTCAGTCCAAACAAGAAAAGCCTCTTAAGTAACTGTTTAAAACCAACCAAGTGCAGGGCTAACCATTGACTCCTTGGGCAAGTCTGTATTCAAGCAGCTTAATTGACAAACAATCCAGTAATCCACATAATTACCTTCAGAAAGTATGAAAACACATAAGAAAAACAGAGTGTAACTTAAGATCAGATAAATTACTTTTAAACCTAGTCTGCTTTCAGTCAACACCAAGGGAAACTTTCAGAATCTGCCTTTGGAGAAAAGAATCTAGGAATCAGGGCAAACCATATCTTCTCTAGTCTAACTTTAATAGCAAATAATGGAAATCACATTTAAGAACAATGTTTATGTAAACATAAGGACGAGGGAACGCCAAAATTCCTAACTGTTTAAACAGTATTGAATCATTCTTAAATAAACAAGTTTGAGGAAAACATCAAGATAAAGATTTCTCAGCCAGAGAAGGTTACTGATGTACAGTAGATCCTAACTCTGTTCAAACTGTTCTTTACAGAGGAATATGAACAATATGGCATACATAGAAGGAAAACAATTTAACAAAGAAAGAAGCACTTCACCGGTGATATAGACCAGGATCCCAAGAAACAGCTTTTATATTGATGTCAAACCAGTTACAATCTTTAGGTCCAATGTTTCAGTTCAACAATCATCTTCACTATTCAACCTAACTACTCTAGCACAAGCAGAGCTCCAAGGGCCAGTGAACACTATATACAATCAGGAGTTTAGGCTCAAATGTATTTCAAAGCTTTGTAAGCGACTCAACCAACAATTTCTCATCTTCTACTGAGGCATTTATAGAAGAATGAAGAGGTGAAATCTAACAAAAGATCTCTCGACGCAATTAATACAGATTCAAGACTTCTTGGCCTTTTGAGGGGCTCGATGAAGAAGTTCATAGGTGGAACACTGTATTAACTGTTTTACATTTATGAATTAAGCTCAGCGGGAGCTTTATTTGACTTTGAGCCTTTGGGTAATGTTTGGAGTAACTCTGCAGATATTTCTGTATTGATTTCCTTGCAGAAGTAACTCCCTGGCTGCGCTGGAGGCAAATATCTAATCTTCTTCAATAACTTCGGCCTCTATTTTGAAAGGTTTGAGGCAACAGGTGGCTCGGTGGTAGCTGAGGAATCAATTTGCCTCAAATGTGGCGGTGGAGGATTTCTGCCTGATAAAACACTTTAGGTTTTCTTTTAAACTGTGTTTTAGATTGGGGATTAGGCTTTTGATAACTGTCTTAGCCGTAATCCCCGTAAAAACTGTCTTCGATCTTCATCTGCTGTGCTTTGTCTTCAAAACTGATACTCTTTAACTGTTCTCTTGAATAAAACAGTGTCTTGTCGATGTGCAGGGCCGTGCAGGGCTCTTTAGGTTATCAATGCTCATGAAACATTGATAAATCATTTGATACAGAGGCCGTGAATGGTTCTTTTAGATAGCCCGAAGGCACAGGAAACGTCTTTCCCAACCCTCGGCTCTCCTTCATTCTATAATAGAAAACAATTAAAACATCTACAAAACACAAAACAATTAAGAAATCCTGCGGAAATAGGTTTAAACTGCTTCAGATGGCAGGGGAGGAGCGTAGCCGTTGGATAAAAATATCTAACGGTGGAGATTGGCGCAGAACAGGCAAAGGAGAGCGGGGAGAAGAAATAAGGTGGGGTGGTTTTGGACCGTCCGATCTGGACACGTGGACGGTCCAGATCTAATCGGAGGATCATGAAAGGGGAGGAACACAAGGCGCGATTGGAAAATCACGATACGATTACGCGTCAGGAGACTTATGCGACAAGCGATGAGCAGGTGGATTGGCGAAATGGACGGACGAATTAAATCGGAGCAATCGCATGATCGAGAGTGCCGAAAGGGGATACGGTCAAACTTCGGTCGAAACTTTGCGATTGAGTGCGGGCGTTGATCGAGGACAGAGGATCAGCGGGATAATGAATCGGAGGAGTCGCAATCGGAGGTGGCGGAGTGGAGTGCATGCGATAGATCAATCGGGAAAGTTGCGATGCGATTTGAAACTCCGATGTGATTGAGCGATGGCCTTTCGATCGGCGGTGATCAACGGTGGAGATGGAACAGGGGGAAACCCTTTCATACATACGAAAACCAAATTTTTTACAATAAAAACAAGTTAAAATGGGTCGGGTGGAAAATATATAAGTAAAGGGAAAAGGCACCTGATTGCGGGGCCGTGGGATATATGAACTGTAATATGCCCGGGAGTATATATAACAAGGGCCTAATCGCAATCGGAACTGCGGGCCTGGTCTTTCCAATCAACCCATTGAAATTTCTCCGATTGCGATTGCGCGATCGATCTTTTCGATCAACCCATTTAAAGTATTTCAACATGTGTTTTTAAGTTTTTAACTTAAAACATTCGGAAAGTGGGTTTTTGTATTTACAAAGGAAAATATTGATCGGAGAGGGATTTTTTCAATGGTTTAGCACCCGATTGCGGGCCCACGGGTTAATGAAATAACGATATGATCTGCGGTTTATGACAAAGGGGTTGATCGCAATCGGAGTTTTGAAATGGCTCACAAACATGCACACTTGAATCTTTCCGATGCGATTAGCGCTTCATGGGTTTGGCACTTGGTTCTGGGGAAAGGGCATGTGGGGGGAAGTGGTTTAGGACTTAGCCCAAAGGGGCTTAATTCCATAGTAATAAAACTTGTTTTTTATGAAAAATTTCAAGGATTAAAATGGATTTGGGGGGTTTCGGTAAGGTTTTTAAAGTAGGCTTCAAACATAAATTGTGGTCTTTATGAATGGAAGAAGGAAATTCATAAAAACAAAGGGGATTTTATGGAAAAAGGGAAGCAAGTGAAGGTTAATTTTTGGAGTGGGGAGGAAAGGAATTGGCCTAGTTTTTTCGGCGGTTTTCACTTGGATTTTTAGCAGAAATTAGAGAGTATGAAATGAAACCGAGGGCAATTTTGAATGACATAGAGAGCCTTGAGAGTCTTCAAGAGCCAACAATTTTTAGTGATAAAATTTGTTCCTTGGAGGCTCAAAAAGGTCTTAGCCACCTTTTGGTATAACAAAATATTATAGGTGGCTAACAGTGGCTCCACTTGGGGATGGTGCCTTCTTGAAGTCATCAAGAATTTCAGACTTGCATTCTCTGGGAGGCTGATCTGTGCTTGATCCACTGGGCTGCCCTTCCTTTGATGGATGATCTTGTTTGAAAACATATTTAGCAGCCATGAAAACAATGGTCCTTCGTCAATACAAAATTTTTACCTACCCAATCCTACTGATCTAGCATTTTTTCTTCATCAGAGTGCACTTGGATTGGAAAACTCTTTTCACAACATTTTATTCTTTTGAAAGCATAAAAACTAATCTACTTCTACTCCTTATTTCTCCCTAGACTCAGATTAAACAGTTGAGCTTAGATATTTCTCTACCTAATCTACTGTCTGTTGGGATTAAACTGTCCAACAGACTTTCATTCTTAAATTCTACAACAAAAATTTAAAAAAAGTCAAGTCAAGATTAAGCTATTTGAATTGCTGTGATCTATGGCATAAGAAAAAGCTGCACATAGATTATTATTTGCAGAAAATTAAAAATCAAAATGGAAGGCTCAAGATCTGAAAGTTTCTCATCATGGCCTTCTCTTTTCTTCACATCTCTGTTTTTGCTTTTGTTTGAGCTGCCTCTTCCTTGATATCTGATTCAGATTTTGGACAAATTAGAACCAGTTCTTCTCTTTTATGACTCAGAAAATAAAACAGTTTTGAGTCATCTCTCTTTGGAAACTTTGGTTCAGATTTTGAGTTTGTTTGAACCTTCATTTCTATCCTAATGTATCTACTGATAAGCCAAGATTGAACAATTTGGCAAATCGAATTCACTATCCTATCAGTAGAAAATTTAAAGCTAATTAGTCAATATTAGGCAGTTTGACTAACTAGAAGTGTGTTTTGAGGAGTGGCATTTGAGCTTGCACACTTTCAGATTTATTTCTCTTTTTGGTATGGGGCTGTACCTTTATTGTTTTGTCAATCTGCCCTCTTTTCTTTCTTTTCTTTGTTTTTGTACTTTTGAATTTTTTATTTTTCTTCAACGTAGAAAAACAACAACTAACTACATGCCCAGAAGTGAGCTTTATTGACATTCCTATCTAACCTATTCTAAACATGGAGTATTTACATATTCATATGATACAAAAGTGCCAATGCAGCCAGCTGAGTAATGTAAAGAAGAATAAGAAACTCTGGCTGCTTGTCAGAGGTATCCATAGTATATTTTGAAGATTAATATTCAAAACCGAGGCTATCATAGAAGGTGACAGCTTTTCATGTCTCTGGCTCTTGCAAAGGATCAATGCTTGATAATTTGAGCCAGTTTGGATTTCCACACACTCTTCCATAGGATCAACAAAGAAAAGGTGAAGGTTCTCTTCTTTTTGGTCCTCCACATTTGGTAGATCATCTACTTCCAAGACATCAGCTTCGAGGACTATCTCTTTAGTATGTAGCTTGGAAGTATCATCATTCTTAACCTGCAAAATAGCAAACAGTGAAATATCTTCTTTCTTTGAATCTATGCTTGCTTCTGATATAAATTCAGGCTCTTTAAATGACAGACTAATATCAGTGAAGGGAGAAGTTTCTTCTTGAGAAGATGATATATCCACAACAGGATAGTCTTCTATTTGTTTTTCTCCTTCATCTTCCTCATCTTTTGAACTGGAGGAATCATCATATTTGACAGTGTTGTCCTCTTGTGGCCCTTGTATGCTCGTATTCAGTGGACTAAATTCTATGAAGAGGTTATTATATTCTTGAGCAGGGGTGTATTCAATGGTTTCCTCTTGCTCAAAAATTTCTTCATTGTTCTTCTCTTCACCTTTTGAGTTGAAAAGATGTTGATTCCCAATTATGTGAAAGCGATTTGTGATGGATTGAAATGGGTGATTTCTGCTTTCAAGTTGATGATGGTGAAACTCATAACACCAATCGAATGCAGGTTGCCCTGCGTGATTAATTTTTGCTTGAAACTCATCATCATCATCAGACTGATCGAAATTTGGAAAATCATAGGAATAAACAATTTCATCAGTCGAACATATTGGGTTATCAGCAGGTCTCTCTTCATTATGATTTACAAAAGAATTTTCTAAATCTTTACAACAAAGTTCTCTATGCGAATGGGCAAGAGTGTTTGTTTTGCAAAAAGTTTCAGAGACTGACTGTTTATAAATAGTCTGTTCTATTTCCTTCTCTGTCAAAGGGGAAAATGTTTCCATGTCCCTTTGCACAGAAGTATAGCAATTCTCTGTCTCTTGCGAAGACTGATTTGTAGGCTGGATGTCTTCTTGAGCCTCAGATATAAGGGATGATGAATCAATATTTGAGTTTTCAGGGATATCTTAAGGAACGTCCATTATTTCTTGGATCATCTCTTCCTCAATTGATTCATCTATGTTCTTAAAATTTTTCAATAGGAGATTAAACTCATGAATGGCTGTTAAAAGATCTTCAAGATGCATCTCTTCCAAAGCTTCCTCATTATCTATAATGTGTTGGGTGATGTTTTGTGATGGATCATAATATATTGCACCCCATGATAATGACGTAGTGTTTTCTTCATAGTTCTCATAGAACACATATTCAAGGTATCTTAAAGAAAACAAACTACTAGATCTTAAGCATTCATACCAATCCCTAGCTTTTCCTTCTAATGTTAACATGAACATTTTCATTAGGCAGTCTTCATGCCATTCAACTTTGAACCTCCATACATGTATATGAAATTTGATGAGATGTAATAGAGGGTCATCAAACTTTTCGCCTTGAAAAAGAGGCAGGTTGTCATCCCAATTCACCTGGGGCATCTTATGTGGAAACCCAGGGATATGATCTCTACTCATTGGGGCATATCTTCGTTGTACTCTTGGAATCAAAATTGTAAATCAAGAAAGAGGTCACTGTGTCTGGTCAATCAGTTCAGGGTCTTCTACTAGTGGAGTCATTTGGTCTTCTGGGAGTTTCAGAGTGTGGAGTCGCCAGGTGGAAGTTTTTAGCTCTTTTTTGGAGGTAAAATGTTTTATGGTCCACCACCATGTACCAATCTAAAGATATCAGGGGTACTCTGAGTCTTAGCAGTATTTAAAATGAAAAGAACTCGGGTCCCCAGCGGAGTCGCCAGAAATGTTAGGTCTCTGTAATAAGCAAGATTGGCAAAAGTCCGATCACAGAGTTAACATCATTTCAACCAAATTTGGGATTCTAGGATCTAGCCCTCCTGAATCCGGAGAGGGATCTCTCCAATAGGTACAAAGATGGATATTGTCTTTGAAAGCTTAAGGTAATGATATTAGGCTAGTTGTGAAGGCCAAGGATTTTGTTTTGGATGGTTGAGCATGAAATGTTACTTGAGGGGAAAGTCCTAAGTGCAAAAGTTTCAAAAGTGAGAAGTTGCAAGTGGATAGAACATCTAAGCTAAACAGATAGATATAACCTGGTTTTTAGTCCATTGGGCTATGGAGTCATATCTGGGCTTTAATTGAGCAACAACGTCTAGGGTGATCCAAGGGGCAAGTCATCTATACCACAAGATTATTGAGATTAAAATGATGGAATGGAAACATTAAAGTGTTGGAGGGGTGGAAACTGATAATAATTTCTCAAAGGATTTATAGTCAGTCCAAACAAGAAAAGCCTCTTAAGTAACTGTTTTAAAACCAACCAAGGACAGGGCTAACCATAGACTTCTTGGGCAAGTTCTTATTAAAGCAGCTTAATTGACAAACAATCCAGTAATCCACATAATTACCTTCAGAAAGTATGAAAACACATAAGGAAAACAGAGTGTAACTTAAGATCAGATAAAGTAATTTTAAACCTAGTCTGCTTTCAGTCAACACCAAGGGAAACTTTCAGAATCTGCCTTTGGAGAAAAGAATCTAGGAATCAGGGCAAACCATATCTTCTCTAGTCTAAATTTAATAGCAAATAATGGAAATCACATTTAAGAACAATGTTTATGTAAACAGAAGGACGAGGGAATGCCAACATTCCTAACTGTTTAAACAGTATTGAATCATTCTTAAATAAACAAGTTTGAGGAAAACATCAAGATAAATATTTCTCAGCTAGAGAAGGTTACTGATGTACGGTAGATCCTAACTCTGTTTAAACTGTTATTTACAGAGGAATATGAACAATATGGCATACATAGAAGGAAAACAATTTAACAAAGAAAGGAGCACTTCACCGGTGATATAGACCAGGATCCCAAGAAACAACTTTTATATTGATGTCAAACTAGTTACAATCTTTAGGTCCAATGTTTCAGTTCAGCAATCATCTTCACTATTCAACCTAACTACTCTAGCACAAGCAGAGCTCCAAGGGCTAGTGAACACTATTTACAATTAGGAGTTTAGGCTGAAATGTATTTCAAAGCTCTGTAAGCGACTCAACCAACAATTTCTCATCTTCTATTGAGGTATTTATAGAAGAATGAGGAGGTGAAATCTAACAAAAGATCTCTTGACGCAATTAATACAGATTCAAGACTTCTTGGCCTTTTGAGGGGCTCGATGAAGAAGTTCACAGGTGGAACGCTGTATTAACTGTTTTACATTTATGAATTAAGCTCAGCGGGAGATTTATTTGACTTTGAGGCTTTGGGTAATGTTTGGAGTAACTCTGCAGATATTTCTGTATTGATTTCCTTGCAGAAGTAACTCCTTGGCTGCGCTGGAGGCGAATATCTGATCTTCTTCAATAACTTCGGCCTCTGTTTTGAAAGGTTTGAGGCAACAGGTGGCTTGGTGGTAGCTGAGGAATCAATCTACCTCAGATGTGGCGGTGGAGGCTTTCTGCCTGATAAAACACTTTAGGTTTTCTTTTAAACTGTGTTTTAGATTGGGGATTAGGCTTTTGATAACTGTCTTAGCCGTAATCCCCGTAAAAACTGTCTTCGATCTTCATCTTCTGTGCTTTGTCTTCAAAACTGATACTCTTTAACTGTTCTCTTGAATAAAACAGTGTCTTTTCGATGTGCAGGGCCACACAGGGCTCTTTAGGTTATCAATGCTCATGAAACATTGATAAATAATTTGATACAGAGCCCGTGAATGGTTCTTTTAGATAGCCTGAAGGCACAGGAAACGTCTTTCCCAACCCTCGGCTCTCCTTCATTCTATAATGGAAAACCATTAAAACATCTGAAAAACAAAAAAAAATTAAGAAATCCTGCGGAAATAGGTTTAAACTGCTTCAGATGGCAGGGGAGGAGCGTAGCCGTTGGATAAAAATATCTAACGGTGGAGATTGGCGCAGAATAGGCAAAGGAGAGATGGGAGAAGAAATAAGGCGGGGTGGTTTTGGACCGTCCGATCTGGACACGTGGACGGTTCAGATCTAATCGGAGGATCGCAATCGGAGGGGAGAAACAAAGGGCGCGATTGGAAAATGCCGATGCGATTGCACGATCGGGGAGACTTGTGCAACCAAGCGATGGCCGTTGGATTGGCGGGAAATGGACGGACGGGATTAAATCGGAGAAATCGCAATCGGGGAGCGCCGAAAAGGGGATGCGATTGAAACTTATGATTAGAAACTTGCGATTGAGCGCTGGCCGTTGATCTGAGGACCAGATCAACGGCGGGGAATGAATCAGAGGGATCGCAATCAGAGGTGGCAAGTAGGTGCATGCGATTACGCAATCGGGGAAAGTTGCGATGCGATTTGAAACTCCGATGTGATTGAGCGATGGCCTTTCGATCGGCGGTGATCAACGGTGGAGATGGAACAGGGGGAAACCCTTTCATACATACGAAAACCAAAGTTTTTACAATAAAAACAAGTTAAAATGGGTCGGGTGGAAAATATATAAGTAAAGGGAAAAGGCGCCCGATTGCGGGGCCGTGGGATATATGAACTGTAATATGCCCGGGAGTATATATAACATGGGCCTAATCGCAATCGGAACTGCGGGCTTGGTCTTTCCGATCAACCCATTGAAATTTCTCCGATTGCGATTGCGCGATCGGTCTTTTCGATCAACCCATTTAAAGTATTTCAACATGTGTTTTTAAGTTTTTAACTTAAAACATTCAGAAAGTGGGTTTTTGTATTTACAAAGGAAAATATTGATCGGAGAGGGATTTTTTCAATGGTTTAGCGCCCGATTGCGGGCCCACGGGTTAATGAAATAACGATATGATCTGCGGTTTATGACAAAGGGGCTGATCGCAATCAGAGTTTTGAAATGGCTCACAAACATGCACACTTGAATCTTTCCGATGCGATTAGCGCTTCATAGGTTTGGCACTTGGTTCCGGGGAAAGGGCATGTGGGGGGAAGTGGTTTAGGACTTAGCCCAAAGGGGCTTAATTCCATAGTAATAAAACTTGTTTTTTATGAAAAATTTCAAGGATTAAAATGGATTTGGGGGGTTTCGGTAAGGTTTTTAAAGTAGGCTTCAAAACTTATAAAGTGGTCTTTATGAATGGAAGAAGGAAATTCATAAAAACAAAGGGGATTTTTATGGAAAAAAGGGAAGCAAGTGAAGGTTAATTTTGGAGTGGGGAGGAAAGGGAAAATGATAGTTTTTCAGCAGTTTTTTCTCTTGGATTTTTAGCAGAAATTTTCAGAGTATGAAATGGGAACAGTAATGAAGATTTCGGACAGAGGCATGAGGCCTTCAAGGAGTCTTCAAGAGCCAACAATTTTTAGTGATAAAATTTGTTCCTTGGAGGCTCAAAAAGGTCTTAGCCACCTTTTGGTATAACAAAATATTATAGGTGGCTAACAAAATGAAGTCGCCTTCACTAAGTGGGCCCGCAGGCAAATTCTGGCGCAAAATCTATTTTTAGACTATGTCTATTTTTAGACATATGGAGCATGGTCCAGGGATTGCAGTATGAGATTCTTGGAGTATGTGTCATGTTAAAAATGAGTGGACTCTCTTTTTGGACCTATGGGTGAAGTACATATTTAGGCCCTTTATCCTAAAAATAGGGAAGTCAAATATTATTTACCCTTAATAATATTTAGACTATAAACTTCAGTTTACTCTCTTGGAGCACTTCAGTTCGAGCCTTGGAAGTGGCTCATGCATCTGAAAGAGGAATTACGCTATTCCCAAGGGTTTTATGGCAACATGCATGGTTGACTTCAGTTAGGACTTCAGTGACAGAAGTTTGGTGGAGTTAATGAGACAGCTAGTGGAGTTGTGTTCTGTTATTTTAGTTGAACTGGTTGAGATTAGTTTAACTAGAAAATCAACTAGTAATGAGTGGAGTGAATTAAATATTATTTAATTCATTAATTAGTAACTCATTATTCAACTCAAGAACACATCAGTTCACTACAGTGCATGATCAGTTCAGTGGAGACCAGTGAAAGAGGTAGATGAAAGGGTGGAGTTAGCTATCAGTGGCGACATCGGTTGTGCATGAGATTTGCACCACACTTGGAGGAATTTCCCATGATGATTGCGCTGTCAAGCCAAGGAGATTAGAACCTTGGATCTCTATATAGATAGGCCTGGATTGCACAATAGAGGCAAGGAAATTGGCGGTGAGTTTTGAACCAGTAACCTATTCAAAACTGAGCTAGTTTGTGTGTAACTTTATGAGAAAGTACTGAGTACTTGTGAGGAGTATTGTACTGATTTTGTTACATGATTTCTCCATTATAATATACACAATAGCTGCGGGGTTTTCAGCTATAAGCTTTCCCCATACATACGGTGTTAATGTGTATGATGATTTGATGTGCTATCGCTTGTTTTATTTCCGCATGTGTGATGATCTGAGTGGAAGAGATTATGTGTTGCATATGAATTCGAATTGATATGTGATCAGGATAGTCTCGGTGGATAATTATCATTATTCAGCAAATTTCTACATGGTATCGGAGCTATTGAAGCAGAGATTGATCATCACAGTGATTACAAACTTATTTCGGTAGACAGAGTCTGCATGCGGGCCAGGTAGCCTCTGGATCCATCCTTTCTTTGAAAGGTGATATATCCAGTAAATGCCCCTTGCAGTCAATCTCTGTGCTAGAAATAATTTGTTCTCATAGATCTAGAGCGGTTGAGCTTTGAGGTGGAATTCGAATTTTGCAGCAGTTTTGTTTTCTTGGTGCCAGTGTTGAAAATGTCTTTCAACGGTTTGCGACTCGAATATGCTCTTGAAGGAAGTTCGAATTATGTTGCATGGAAGGATCGCATGGAGGCAGTATTAGAAGATAATGGACTGAAGGAGTTCGTGGATACGGATGTCCAAAGGCCCACTGATCCTGCTGAAGTCGAAGCATGGAAAAAGAAGATGGCGAAATGTCGAAGGATTCTGTTGGAGGGCGTCAAGGATCATATTGTATCCAACCTGCATGGAAAGGCTTCTCCATATTTAATGTGGAAAGCTTTGACGGATCTATTCCAGAGTAAGAGCGATCAAAGGAAGCTGGCGCTCAAAGATAAGCTTAGGAACATCAAGATGGAGAAAGGCGACAGTATCGCCAAATACCTCACGAAGTTCACTCAATGCAGAGATGAGCTGGGAAGTGTGGGGGTGACTGTCGAAGACGAGGACATGGTCGACCTGGCTCTCCTTGGTCTTTAGAAGGCTTGGCACTCATATCAAGATAGTGTCAATGGTCGGGAGAAGCTGCCGGGATGGGAGCGCCTTTGGGCGGATCTCATGCAGGAGGAGATAAGGAGGACTACTCATGATGGATCTTCATCAAAGGGAGCTGATGAAGAAAATTGCACTTTGGTAGCCAAAGCAAAGAAGGGGAAGGGTAAGAAAACCTCTCATTCTGGTGCAAAGGGCAAGAAGCAGGATATGGCGAAAGTGAAGTGTTTTCACTGCCATGATCACGGACATTATGCTACCAATTGTCCAAAGAAGAAGAAGAACAAGCAAACGGGAAGATCTGCAGATGGAGAAGCTTTGGCTTCACAGTTCGAGCTTGACTTTTCACTGATCGCATGCTTGGTTTCAAGTGTGATGGGATCGGTATGGTTCTTGGACAGCGGTGTGTCATTTCATATGACGGGAGATCGGGATTTGTTCTCAGATCTGGAGGACAAAGATTTGGGTGTGCACATCGAGATGGGCGATGATGGTAGATACAGTGCGACTAGTATCGGTACCATATCCTTTCAGAGGGAGTCTGGTAAACCCTTTGTACTGAAGGATGTCATGCATGTACCTGGATTGAAGAAGAACCTGATTTCAGTAGCGATGTTGGAGGATAAGGGTATGATGTGGTCTTCAGCGAAGGAAAAGCCTTCCTGCGTAGTAAGACTACTGGAGAGACCCGGAGGATAGGGGTTCGAACTAAGAACCTTTATCAGTTGCAGGTAGATGACTGCACAGCTATGGCATGCAAAGCGGGAGAAGTGGTGAGCCGGGATGATGAGGGCGAACTGTGGCACAGGAGATTGGGCCACCTTCACCATGGAGCTTTGAAGATTCTGCAACAGATTTCTACTGGGCTTCCTAAGGGCACTCTTGCGCAGTCAGATCAGTGCAAGGGGTGTACTTTAGGGAATTATGTGAAAGCCACCTTTCACGAGAAGGATAGTCGCGCCACGAAGATCCTTGAGAGAGTTCACACAGACGTGTGTGGTCCTTTCTCAGTTGCTTCGACAGCAAAGCGCAGGTATTATGTGATCTTTGTTGATGATTTCTCTCGAAAGTGCTGGATCTTCTTCATGCAGAAGAAGAGCGATACATTCGCGAAGTTCTGTGAGTTTAAAGCACTGGTCGAGAAGGAGTCGAGGAAGAAGGTGATTGCTCTAAGGAGTGATAACGGTGGTGAATTCATCTCGGCTAAATTCAAGGAGTTCTGCAGCGCAGAAGGGATTCGGAGAGAGCTCATCGCACCCCATAACCCACAGCAGAACGGGGTGGATGAGCGGAAGAACAGAACGATCGTGGGTGCTGCACGGGCGATGTTGCATGATCAGGGCCTACCCCTTCACTTGTGGGGTGAGGCATGCAATACAGCAGTGTATGTGCAGAACCGTTGTCCTCACAAGGTTCTTGGCATGAGTACACCAGAGGAGGCTTATTCTGGCAAGAGGCCTGATATTTCCCATTTGCGGATTTTCGGATCTCCTGTATACATGCATGTGACGAAGGATGCAAGAAGGAAGCTGGATCCAACTGCTGAAGTTGGAATATTTGTGGGGTACACTGATACACCTCACAACTATCGGGTGTATGTGCCAGACAGTCGCAAGACTGTTGTGCGACGGGATATAAAATTCCAGGAGGAGAAAGCCATGCAGTGTTCGCTTGAGGGGGAGCTACACTTGCATGCAGATGAGGAGCTGTTAGTTCCTAAGGAGGAGCTTCCGGATGTGGATCAGCCACAAGAGGAGGTTCAGGAGGTGGAAGAAACCACCCAGGCAGCGCCAACCATCAGAGGGCGCATGCGCACTACAGAAGCTGAGCGACTGGCTCGGGATGCAGAGAAGGTTGTAGGACCACCTACGGCACAGCGCAGACAGAGACAGTCACCGGATCGGTACACTGGATACATGGCTCTTATGAGTCAATGTGTTGTGACAGAGCCATCCTCTTTTGAGGAAGCTGTGGAGGAACCCGCATGGGTTGATGCCATGATCGAAGAGTATGATTCGATCATCAGGAACAGTGCATGGGAGATTGTCCCAAGACCGGTTGGGAAATCAGTTGTAGGTTCGCGATGGATCTACAAGGTGAAGCAGGCGGCTGACGGGAGTGTGGAGAAGTACAAGGCGAGATTTGTCGCCCGTGGCTTCTCACGGATCGAGGGGATTGACTATGAGGAGACTTTTGCACCTGTCGCAAGGTACTCTTCCATACGGACGATCCTTGCTCTCTCAGCGCAGATGGGGTGGCACATTCATCAGATGGATGTGAAGACTACGTTCCTCAATGGAGTTATTGAGGAGGAGGTGTACATAGAGCAGCTTGAAGGTTTCGAGATCTTCAACAGTGAGTCGCATGTGTGCCGACTCAAGAGAGCACTGTACGGGCTGAAGCAAGCACCTCGTGCTTGGTACACTCGGATAGACAGCTACTTCACCGGGCTTGGATTCTCAAAGAGTGAGGCAGATCCAAACCTGTACCAGATTGTGGTGGAGGGGAAGCTGTTGATCATCGTACTGTATGTAGATGATCTGATTTTGACTGGCGATGAGCAGTTGATACTTTCATGCAAGGAGGATCTTGCACGAGAGTTTGAGATGAAGGACTTGGGAATCCTTCATTATTTCCTGGGATTGGAGATTTGGCAGCGCAGTGGAGGACTGTTTGTTTGTCAGGGAAAGTATGCTCGGGAGATTCTGGAGAGGTTCAACATGCAAGGCTGCAAGCCTGTTGACACTCCTCTTCCTGGTGGTTGGAGGAAGGAGGATGCTACTTCAGCGGAGGTAGTGGATGCCATTGTCTATCGATAGTTGGTGGGGTCGCTTATGTATCTGGTCAATACACGACCCGATATATGCTATGCTGTTAACCAGCTTTCGCAAGCTATGGTTAAGCCTACCAAGCTCTTTTGGAAGGCAGGCAAGCATGTATTGCGCTATATCAGAGGCACATCGAGATATGGTCCATGGTACAGACAGGAGGATCAATTGAGGCAGCATGGCTTCATGGATTGGTATCATCATATCAGAGATTGTGTTCAGCGGAGAATCATGATGCTTTCATATGTTCCCACGGAGGATCAGGATGCCGACATCCTGACGAAGGCGCTCACCAGGAGCAAGTTCGAATTCCACAGAGGCAGGATAGGGGTTGCAGATAATCCATATCTTGCTGAGAGGGAGTATTGAAAATGCAGCAAGATGATGGAGCTTAGTGAAATGAAGTCGCCTTCACTAAGTGGGCCCGCAGGCAAATTCTGGCGCAAAATCTATTTTTAGACTATGTCTATTTTTAGACATATGGAGCATGGTCCGGAGATTGTAGTATGAGATTCTTGGAGTATGTTTCATGTTGGTAAAAATAGATGGGACTCTATTTTTTGGACCTATAGGTCGAAGTCTATATTTAGACTGCCTATCCTAAAAATAGGGAAGTCAAATATTATTTACCCTTAATAATATTTAGACTATTTCTTCAGTTTACTCTCTTGGAGCACTTCAGTTCGAGCCTTGGAAGTGGCTCATGCATCTAACAGAGGAATTACGCTATTCCCAAGGGTTTGACGGCAACATGCATGGTTGACTTCAGTTAGGACTTCAGTGACAGAAGTTTGGTGGAGTTAATGAGACAACTAGTGGAGTTGTGTTCTGTTTATTTTAGTTGAACTGGTTGAGATTAGTTTAACTAGCTAATCAAATAGTAATGAGTGGAGTGAATTAAATATTATTTAATTCATTAATTAGTAACTCATTATTCAACTCAAGAACACATCAGTTCACTACAGTGCATGGACAGTTCAGTGGAGACCAGTGAAAGAGGTAGATGAAAGGGTTGAGTTAGCTATTAGTGGCGACATCAGTTGTGCATGAGATTTGCACCACACTTGGAGGAATTGCCCATGATGATTGTGCTGTCAAGCCAAGGAGATTTGAACCTTGGATCTCTATATAGACAGGCCATGATTGCGCAATAGATGCAAGGAAATTAGTGGTGAGTTTTGAACCAGTAACCTATTCAAAACCAAGCTAGTTTGTGTGTAACTTTATGAGAAAGTACTGAGTACTTGTGAGGAGTATTGTACTGAGTTTGTTACATGATTTCTCCATTATAATATACACAATAGCTGCGGGGTTTTCAGCTATAAGCTTTCCCCATACATACTGTGTTAATGTGTATGATGAATTGATGTGCTATTGCTTGATTTTATTTCCGCATGTTTGATGATCTGAGTGGAAGAGATTATGTGTTGCATATAAATTTGAATTGTATGTGATCAGGATAGTCTCGGTGGATAATTAATCATTATTCAGCAAATTTCTACAGTCTGAACCTTTGGTTCTTTGACAACATTTACAAAGAATTATTCTTCAGGCTAACCACTGAGAAGAGATGTGGTCTTCCTTGTAAGGGGAGATTCAAGATGGGAAAAAATAGAAGATTCTCCAACAGAGGATTCTACTATAGAAAGGTCAACTTGTTTAGAACTGAAGACCTGTTCGGATTCCTCCTTCTTTGTTGCCTTTTTCCTTACAGATTTCCTTCTTCTTGCCAGTGTATTAATAAATGGAGTGGTGCTCACACCACCACGAAAAATATAGAAAATATTGGACCCTATTCATCTAATATTCAAACAAAATAAAAATAAAAACTTACCAAACAATCAGGACACGGCTTTGGCGAGTGTCTGACCTCTTGGGTGCATAGGCTTTGCCTTGCATCTTTGCACTTTGACTCCCCCAGTCCCGAAAGAAAACAAATCAAAAAAATAAAACTAAAAAACTTTCAGTATCATCCCTTAGCACCTCCCCGGCAACGACGCCAAAATGTTGAGTCAAATTATACATGTATAATTTTCCAATATAAATTGTCAACCCAGGAAGGTAAACTGATGAGATATAGTGCACAATATATGCATGCTGATTACTGCAAGTGTTAATTAAATATACAAATAAAAACTAATGCTTCTTTTCCGTGTCAATACTATCACAATAAAGGCTATGGAGTGGCATATATCATCCCTCTATATCACTTAAGATTGATGATATTGACATGAAAAGATAAAGATCAAACAACAATCAATAACTCATGCTGATTTCCTATATCACTACTATTGCAGCAATGGTTATGGAGCAGCATATATCATCCCTCTATAACACTTGTGTTTGCTGATACTAATGCAGGAAAGATGAAAGAAATCAATCCCAATCAAGAATCAAACTTAAAATAATGAATCCAAGCATTGGCCAAATGAAAAGAGCTCTTCAACATAAAATATTAATTCACTTAACCAATTTACAGTTTGTTGTAAGAAATACGGAAAGGAAACACTAGCTGTTATAGGAAATTATTAATGCATAAGTAAAACATAAATAAACACACACACTCTACTGTAGGAGTTGTGAGCGAAGGGCGCCCTCCCTCACTCACAACTCCTTCAAATATTAAAGAAGTTGCTCAGAAAAAGAAACAGAACATAAATTTTTTTATTAATCTAAAATAATAGTCGATTGCAGTCCAATATCATGCTCTGTAACGAAAACTTCCAACCCAACCCAAGAAATCTGAACCTGCATCTAAGCAAATTACATCTGATTTTATACATTTCTGGTAGCCCATATTTGGCTTTGAACAAAACAAATTACTAAACTAAGCCTACAACCAATAATACAGATATAGATTGACAATGGTAAACAACTATTGGGTCTAATCCATGACTGAAGGAATGGATTATACCATTTCTATTACATGGCTGAAATTGTCTGTCAATCTTATTGCAGGATTTTGAGGTGGTTGCAGGAAATTGGTGTATCTGCAGGAAATCTGAAACGACTGCAAGAATATCGGCTGTATGAGTTGTTTGCAGGATTGGCAGAACTGCTTGAATCTAACAAGTCTGTGCATGAGTCCAAGGCTAGTTAGAGTAGTAATGCAATAATGACACAACTAGTTCAAATAATGCTCGAAATTAGATAAAATGACACTAATGTTGTTTCAACATACCTTAGCCTATGATACCCTTTTTAGCCAAAGATGGATGACATAGCCAGACTAGGTATAATTAAAGGGAAAAAAGAGGTCAAAAAATGGGTGAAACAAGGCTTAGTAGAGGTGGAAAAAATAGGTAAAGTTCAGACTTAACATCTCTCTGCTTCAATTTCCTTTTACATTGCTCCATGAATGACCTTAAGGTATGAGGTTATTTGGGTGAACTATTGATATGGGCTTCATTATTTGGTTGTGTTGTCGGCATAGATATAGGGTCTCTAGCCTTCTTAGTCGAGCTTCTAGTTTTCCTTCTAACTGACATGGAAGGGGGGTCAAATTGCAAGAAAGTTGATGAATGAATAGGGTTAGGCTAGAAATTTTTTGAGTCTCAGTTTTCTAGGTCTCCCTGCCCTCCTTCTAGAATAGGAAATGTTAAACCCTTCATCTATTATGAACTTCTCCTAGGCATTCATCTTCCTTTTCAAATGATAAGATATCAGTATCTTAATCAGACCTCTATGGTATAGGTTATGTAACGAGTAACCTGGGGTCTTCTGTAATCTTTGCGACATTGACAACAAAGTTCTATGGAGAAAAAAGGGTAAGTTCATTGGTCCAGCACCTGAAATGTGGACTAAAAACCTCATTTGATACTTATGAATAGTCGAGAATCTCCCTTCATAAGTTATGTAGCGTTAGACAGTAGTGATAACATGTTTCCATTCAGGTTTGAATTAAGAGATGTGTATGGTAGGAGTCCACCTGATTTTATCATGTTCGGGCTTCAAATAAACATTTGCAACAACTTTAAGAAGAGTTTATTGTTTTTATGCCAAGACTCACCTGTTGCAGAAGTCTGAGTTGCTCTGGCAATGATGTTTTATGTGATGTTGAAGGTTTGAGTTCAAATATTAACCTTCTTTCCATCAAAGGTCTCTACAAAGGCTTGAGAAACGACCACATTCTCACCAAAGAATTTCTTTAAAAATTTATACCAACCAGCTGCCTTGAACTCAGCTTTAGCTCGACTATCCACAAAGTGGGTGTTTGTTGTCTCTGGCCTATTTACCTTGCCTCCTTTTCCCATGTTTCACTTGCTAACCCTAACCTCCAAAACAACTGTAAAATGAGGATTAACCTCCAAACCCTACTTTCTACCTTACTAGCACCTGTTAACCTTAACCCTCGACACAGTTGTGAAACAAGGGCTAATTCACCAAGAAACCCTACATGTTGGAAACTATAACAACTGATTTTGAATTGAAAAATGAAGATATGTTAATGAATTTGTCACGGAAGTAGATGAAAACAGGTGATACATGCCATTTGACTCAATAAACAGTAACGACACAAATCACAGTAATACTTTAAAACCATTGCCACTTACTTCACCAACTCTATCACTTATTTTCATTATTGCTACCCGTGCTTATGCTTGTGACACCTATGCTTTTTAGTGCGTAGAAATGTAACGACATAACCTTATCATAAAATGATTACCCTTTAATTCATCTCTTAAATGAAGAAAATGGATAATCTTAGGATATGCAGCACCTTATACTTCAACTTTTTCTTAATCTTCAAATGGCAATGTTATCTTCAGTTAAATAATATTTCTTCTACTCCTTTGTATAAATGTGCAGGAAACTGCTTCCCTTATGAAAAAAACTGTTTTTTTGTGAAACCATAGCTTTTGAAAATGATAGTTGTCTTTCATGAAAAGAACAACTAATTTTTTTGTTATTCTTAGTAGAATTTATGATCTCAACACTCTGTTTCTAGCCTTAGAAAGAAATTGATGGTGAAAGAAAAAGACTCTTTTTCAGATGGAAACCCATGACTTCAACCACTAAAATTAGTTAAAGGACCTATTTCGAAGAGACTTTACCCTATCAATTTTATAACAGAAACATAGTATTTGACTCAGAACTCCTTTGGAATTTTATTACAAAGTAACAAGGACTCATAGAATTTAATCCTCCAGGGTTCTTCACCATGAGTTAGGAGATGGAAGAGGATCAACGAAATAAATTTCCAAGAACGACCAGACTTGAAAATTTTGAAAAAATTGCAGTGCTAACAGTGGCTCCTATTGGGGATGAAGTCCTCACGGTGAGGCTTCAAGGACTGTAGATTCAGTGCCTTTAACTTCCAGGTATTTTCAAATTATAGAAGCTAATGAAAGAAACTTACTTTTATTAAATATAACGAAAATGACTATAGTTACAAACATAAACACCATTGGGCATAGAGTCTAATGAAAAATATCACTCCAGATATTTAGAATGGAGGGACTGACTGACTTAACAGACAAAGAAATTTTTTAGATAATTACCATTAACTAGACCTCCAACTAATTGATCATCATCTAAATGTTTGAGAAGAAATGTATTATTTTCTAGAACTTGGGCAAACTTGAATGGCCCAAACCACAAATTATCAAACTTACCATGCTTGCCATGGTCTTCTCTTCTTGCATCCCAGCACAATGCCAGATCATCTTCTTGAATTTTTTTTTGTTTCTCCTTGTTATCAAAGACAAATTTTATCTTTGCCTTGTATTTTTCTATTTTCTCTATCAGAGATTCCCGACTTTTTTGAACTTCTATCAATTGCAGCATCCTTCTTTGTATGGGTTTTGAATTATCAGATTCGTCCTATAGAAACTTCATGATATGAAGAGCTAAATGTAATGGCATTATAGCATTAGCACCATAAAAAAGCTAAAAGGGAGAGGCTTCAATTGATCTTTTAACACTTACTCTATTTGCCCAAAGAGCATGAACTAGCTGAGTGTCCCAATTTCTTTTATTTTCATTCATCATCTTTTTTATAATTCTCACCATACTTTTATTTGATGACTTAGCTAGCCCATTACCCTGGGGGTAATAAGGTGTAAAATGAGTCAAATAAATGTTATACTTATGACAAAAACTGTTCATCTTGGCAGATTTGAAAGCCATTGCATTGTCAGTCACTAACCTCTAAGGACAACCAAATCTGGACATGATATTTTCCAAAAAAAAATTGATAATTACTGTGTCAGTAGAATTTCTAGTTGGAATGGCCTCAATCCAATTAGCGAAATAATTTGTGGTTGTGAGAATCCACCTGTGTTGTCCTCATGATGGTGGATGAATTTATCCAATGAAATACAGCCCCCACTGCTGGAAAGGAGCATTTGCTGAAATGGGAATTAGAGGTAGTGGGAGTAGCTTTTGTTTACCAACAAACTTTTGACATTCAGTGTAAGCTTTGAACTTAGTAAAAACATCAGAAAAAAGAGTTGGCCAGTAATATCTAGCTCTTAAAATCTTGTTTGTAGTGGCCTTCTAGTACAAATGTCTACCACATACTCCTGCATGTACTTCTGCTATAACTTCTTGGGATTCAACCTCATCTAGACATCTCAACAAAACTCCTACATGGTCTTTCCAATAAAGTTGATTTTCGAAAATGCAATATTTAATAGCCTGCAACTTAAAATCTCTCTTCTTTTAATTTTCCATTTCTCGAGGACAACTGAAATTGAACAAGAAATACACTATATCCTTGTACCAATTGGAATAAAATATGTCAGGATAATTAGTAGTACCTTCCTTATTTGTTCCTTTAGTTACCTCCATATTCAGATTCAGAGCTTTGCAATTTTATTCTTCCATTAAACGGGCCAAACCCTGTCCTTTTATCAACTTAGTAGGTTTGATTTCAATCTCAAACTCCAACATTTTTGTCAACCATCTTCCTCTCCGATCATCTGTGTCAAGTTGTAACAACACATCCTTTACAGTAATATCTGGTACAAAAGCAATAATCTTGGAATGCAACACATAAATTCGAAAATACTTAAGAGCCTTCACTAATGCATATGCTTGTTTTTCAACAAGGTTGTACTTCAATTTAGCATCCCTCAATGCACGACTGAAAAAGGAAATTGGTTTCTCCAAGCCTTCCTTGTTCTTTTGAAGTAAGACTGCTACAATGGTTTCTTTAGAAGTATATGAAAAAAGTTAGAAAATCCTTTTCAAAATCAGGGCTGATTAAATACTGAGACTTTAGTCAAAGCATATTTGATTGCCAAGAAAGAGTCTTTTGCTTCAACTTGCCACTTAAATCTGCATCTTTCTTTAACGAAACATTTATGTGCTTAATCAATTCAACAAAATTCAGAACAAAACGCCTCATAAAATTAATCTTACCCAAGAATGATTGCAACTCTAACTTATTTCTGGGCAAACCAATTTTCTGAATGGCTTCAACTCTCCCTGGGTCAATGCAAATGCCATTTTCTGTTACTACATGCCCCAATAGTTTTCCTTCTTGGAAAACAAAGCATGATTTCTTTGGGTTTAGAGAAAACCCAAATTTTCTGCACTTATTGAATACTTGTTGCTAATGTTTTAGATGATCATGATAAGATTTTGAAAAAATTGTTTTATCATCTAAGTAAATGACAACAAATCTGTATTTTTCTCCTGCAAAGGCAATATCCATTGCCCACTAAAATTTTTCACCTGCATTCATCAAACTGAAAGACATCTTATTGTACATGAAAGTTCCCCATGGTGTAGTAAAAGTTGTTTTCTCCCTATCCTACTGGGCAACTGAAATCTGATTATATCTTGAAAATCCATCTATCATTGACATCCTCTTTGAACCTACAACTTTCTGCAAAATATAAACCATTTTGGGTAAAGGATGATTATTCTTTAGTGAACACCGATTCATATTTCGAAAATCAACAAAAATTCTGATTTCTCCATTCTTCTTTCGAACTGGGACTATATTAGCTACCCAATTGGAAAATTTTAAAGGCATAAATATGTTAGCTTCCCACATTTTTCTGATCTCTTTCTCAATAATAGGGAGAAACATAGGATTGAGGTGCCTTATCTTTTATGTCACAAGTTTAGATTCTGATTTGAGAGGGATTTTATGATCCATTATGCTTATGTCATATGTTTTCAAATCACTATATGACCAAGAAAAAATATCTGCATACTGCTTTAGCAACTTGACATACTTGGTTCTAGTTTCTTTAGGAAGAAATTTAGAAATTTTTACATATTTAGGCTGATTTTCAGTACTAATGTTACAATCAAATGTACCTTTTCCATCCATATTGTTGTCAGGCTTCAAAAAGACATCATTATTATCAAATAGCCTTTCTAAAGGGACCAAGACTTTAGGAATTAAATTTGTTTTCAGCTCAATAATGTCTTTTCCAGCCAAAGTCTTTTTGAATGATTTGTTGTCCTGACCTTCAACTGTGTCTTGTTCATTGCCAATTTGAATCTCTGAAACTCCTCCATACATTCCAGAAATTTCCGAATTTCTTTAACATCTTCAAACACTTGCGAATGTTTAATATTGTTAGGAATGGAAGGTCTTTTTTTATCTGAATATCATAAGTAGCTTTGATATCAAGAGGGACCTTGAAATTACGTGCAGTAATGGCCAATGAATCTACCATTTCATTTTCTTCTCTGGAAAAAAAATTCAAATTGAATGCTGAAAAATAATGTTCAATCAAATCCCATACTTCATTTCTATAATTTTTCAGCTTTGAATATTTACTTGATAGTTATCTCTAACCTGTTGTACCACCAACTCTAAATCACCAAAAAAACTCAATATCTCTACTCCTAAATCTTTTGCAGCCTTCATTCCTAGGATTAGTGCTTCATATTTAGTAGTATTATTAGTAGTAACAAATTATATTTTGTATGATAAAGTCACTACCTGCTGAGTAGGAGAAATAAGAACTATACCCGCCCCTGATCCTTCTCTTGACGAAGCTCCATCAAAACACAATTTCCAGATTTGTTAAAATTATGAATTTTGTTGTTTTGAAGAGAGTAGCTACTATTTTTTATTAATTTCAGGTTAAAACTGACTATCATCAGCAACAAGATACAAAATAGAAGACCCCAACTCCTTCTTTTCTGCATATATAGGATGGTTTGATGGATTTTGATGATCAATTATGATATAAGCCATTTTTGTTTCTCTATACAACCTTCTAAATTCTCCTCCAAAAACTGGAATGGTGGCATATGTCATGTCCATTTGAAGAGTGCCTCCTGGATTTTTTGACCCAGATCTGGAAAGGAGGATCCAAAATCTTGATGGTATATCAACAACTACTATGTCCATCACTAGACTCTTCTTAGGAAGCTGGGTAAGAGAAATCGCAAAGTATTTAATTACCCCTAAACACTTGAACCTTCTGCAATAAAAAGTATAGAGTTCATGATATTGTTTGTTAATTTCCAATCCTAACTCATCCATCACTTTCTTGGGAATCAAAATTGTGAGAGGCCCTAGAATCCAATAGACAATTATGCAACAATTTGTTATGAATGTTGAGATAAAGGTAAAAGGGTGGTGAATTCTCATCATTTTGTTCTTGGATATGGTTGCCTAGAAAAATAGTAGGATGTTCATCTTTAAGCTTGAAAGAGTAAGGAGAAAGGGATGGTTGAAGCAGACTTTTGAATGATTCTTTGTAATCCCGATTTTTCAATAATTATAAGAGTGGGACTGGAATCTTGATCTTATTCAATTCAGATTTAAAAATGAAATTGAGCAGGGTTGAATCTTTGTTTTCATCAGTTGTTTTAATGATTGGAGCAGGGTTAGATGTTTAAGGAACATCATTCACCTTTGTTTTTTTCTTGGCATAAATTATTTCAACATCTTGCTTTTGTTGAGGCTGTTGGACAACTCCTTTTGACCTCAAAGGATAGTTTCTAATCTGATTTTTAGGCTATTTTTTCTCATTCTGAGCATGGATTTGAACTTCCTGATCATCTGAAAATAAATTTATTCTTGACTGATATTCATATTCCTATAAATTCAAACAATTTGACTGTGATTTCTCCCCGAAAATGTTTATCTTTTCATCCTCTACTTCTTCTTCTTGTTGTTTTTCTTCAGAAAAATTGTTCAATGGAGGCTGAACATTTTGATCATCAATATTTCTCCTTGTGTGTTGTAAAATTTGTTAGGGTTGAAAAGGTCTCCTAAAAGGAGCATGATTCTTGTTTCCTTCATTTTGGATAGGCCTAGCAACATGCCTACTTTTTAACTCTAGTTTTGTCATTTTAGAAGCAATATATTTTATCAAGTTAGACATTTGATCTAGATTTTCTTCAACTGTGAAGGTTTTAGAGGAGGAATATGGTTTCTCCTCTTTAATTTTCTTCTCATATTTTTCCCCTTTCCCTTCTTCAATTTTCAGTTTGTTAGAGGCCATAATATTGGATTGTACTCCAATGGCAGCTTCCTGCATGCCTACCAATGTTTGAGGCTTCTCAGCTCTCAACCATAGTGCAAATTTGGATTCTGAAGCATTGGAAAATGTGATCATGGTTGTGGTTTTAGGGGGTTTAAACTCTACAAGAATATTCTAATAAACTTTATTAAACCTCTTGGTGAAATCTGCCAATGACTCATCAATTTGTTTCTTTAAAGCCCCAAATTTTGTGAGATAATATAAATAATATTTTATGTCACCCCATTGTTTTGTAAACACTTGTTCCAAGTCATATATTCATGTTATTGAATTGTGTGGAAAATTTCTGAACCACTTCCTAGCTTCACCATCTAAGCTTTTCATAAAAAGTCTAGACCAAACATCTTCATGCTCAACATTTTGGTTATCAGCATAACTGTAGAAGGAAACTAGGTGTTCATCAGTGGAAACTCCTTCTCCCTCTCTTATTTATTTAGGCAAATATGTCAAGTAATCCCCTTGAGGAAGAGGATGCAAAGGTTGAGGAAAGACAAGTGGTGCATATCTTGCAGCAACAATCATCTGCATCCTTGTAGGGGCAGGATGTGCCATGACTTGCTGAGGTAAAAATGGTAAACTTGCTGACACAAAAGTTTCACTGCTGGAAATTTTAGCTTATGGAGCAGAAAATAATGGATTTTCAAAGATTTGAATAGCAAAAGGTTTTATTTCAATTTCTCCAAGAGAATCAGTTTCAAATGTTGATTCTTGCAGGATTGGGGCAATTTCAAGTCTATTTTGCTGGGCTAAAAAGTTAAAAAGACTAAAATTCAAATTTTCAGGGCGGTCACCTACTTTTTGATGAGAGGAAGATGAGCCAACGGCTAGGTTTTGAGATAGAGGAAAATACTCCTGTCGTGGACTAAAAGAAGACTGATATTCTGGGTGAGTTTGGAGAAAACTCAAAACTGTTTTATGTCTTCCTCGGTTAATATAGCTCTATCTAGAAAGGGCACAATTTCCAACACCTTTTCTAATTCCCATTTTGTCAGTACAAAATTTTCCGATTTCTGGTTTTCTTCACTGATACCTAAAACTTCTTCTTTCACTGGAATAGTATTTGTTTTTTACTTACTAAGTGATATCTGAGAGACATTTTTAACTAAGATTAAACTAACATCACCTACTTTTCCATCAACGGAAATAGTTTCAACTTGAAAATTTTCACGAGATTTCTTTGAAACTAAAATTTCCTTAGGTTGTAAAGAAAATGATGGTACCTTTTCTTTTGAGATGTATTTTGCATGTAACTTTTTCACTGAATGAGGTGCAACTTCAGTTGATTTATGTTTCCCTCTAGCATCCTTTATTATCTTCTCAGGATCAGAAACTGGAATCATAGGAGGTGATCTTTGACTTCTTCTTCTGGTAGGTGGTATTAAAACCCCTCGTCCTCTTTGTGGAATCGTCGGGTGAAATTTTTACAATCAGAATCAATGACTAGTTTTTTATTCACTTTCAAAAACTAGTACTAAGCATTTATATAATAATTTCGGGAGAATACAAAATTCAGAATCTTTGACTCCCGACAGATGCACCAAAATATGTTAGTGCTAGAATAAACACTTGGATTGTAACAAGTGTTTGACTAGACACATATTAAGCTCAGGGATATTTATGATTTGGATTGGATTTTGGAAAGTGACTGAATCTTGCATCTACTAAAAATGTTTCAAATATATAACTATCTTTAACACATATGAGGGTACTAAGGCTTGATATGGTAGCAAGAGTAATTCGTAATCTGAGTTTAGGAAGACATGCAGATGGACAGCGGGACTATCACCTAGAAATTCACTGTTTCGGCAGAAAAATAACACAGAGTTCAGACTGATAGTATATAAATGAAATAAAGCTCCTAAAATTCTTACAATAATCTCATTGCACTCTTTAAATCTACCTTCCACAAGGAATTCTCACATTTAATTTACCATACTTATTTCATCAAGAATGCTTGCCAAGAAAGACTAATAGGATTTGATGATTATGTATAGGTATAACATGAGACTGATAAAAACATGTAACATAGATAACACTACAGTCTAGAACTGAAGAATTCAAGTATGGATACACATGAGATAAGAGAAATAATACACATAACAAAATGTTATAAGTCCTCAAGAGTATTGTTGATATATTATATATGAAAGTGTGTAACACAATATGCTCAAAAAGATAAAATCGTTGAACCCCTCTTTCATTGTATTACATCATATTTATACAAAAATTAGGAACTCTGTGTAGGAGTCTCCCCAAAAAGTAGAACTTTGTTTTAGGAATTTATTACAATTCTCCACATAAGGTAGAGTTCATCTAAAACATTAAAGGAAAAATATAAAATAGAAATGAGATGAAGAGTAGCATCACAAAGCTAAACTGGCTGAATAAATGTGGCTGAGTGCCCTCGTAGCTCATCAAAATTGTTTCCCAAAAAAAGGTGGAATCCAACAACTGAAGGAAGTACTTGTGAACACATGTTTGCATATCTACTGGAATATAGGAATGATTAACCACCTTGAAGTTTATCGACACCTGGCAACATCCACCATAATAGAAATCTCCTCCACTTTACCTATTTTGATGTCATCAATGTGATAATAAACCAAAAAGCAGCTTCTTTCCATCATATACTAATATTCGAAAATAATAGCTACCCCTATTAAACAAAGTAGTTATATCCAAAAATATAGAAAATAAACCCAAAATTGAAAAGCTTCTTCAAAGGCCCTGTTTCTTCATCCTTCCGAGGTTAAATATGGAGGCCAAAATTCTGATGGCCTCGGCTTTAGTCACTCTTTTATCTGACCTCCTTTTCAGTGTTTGACGCTTTAGATGAGTCTTTTTATTCTTGGTTTTATCTTGTGGACTATCATCAACATTTATAATCTCATCTCTCAATGCAGGGTTAGAAATAAGCTTTCTAGTTAATCTGCGTTTATTTTTAGGCTTGGTGTGAGGTCTATGGATATAGGGATTTGGAACATACTTGTGCCTTTTACCTCCATGTATGACTCTGCTAGATTCTCCTTCTTCAAACTCTGATTCGGAATCCTCAATATCATTGCTATCTTCATAAGAAGAGTATGAATGTATCACAGTATTCTTCCTTTTCTTGGGTAAGGAGCCAATGGATGATAATAGTTGAGAAAAAGTAGGCTCTTCCTCTGTAATAGCCTCTGACACTTTATTTTTTCCTTGCTTAAGTGATAACAAGACCTGTGAGAGAGTAGATTTTCTAAATGAAGTATCATTGTTTGGTTGAGTTTCCTGAGTAGTTTTGAAAACATGCTTTGATCTCGTTGCTCTAGGGTTGACTTCCTCTGAAGGCAGAACAAGGTTGGAAGCTAGAACTTCAGGGTTGACTTCCTTTGGAATTTATTTTGTCATGATGAGTCCTTTCTTAGGTTTTCCTCTTGAAGAGGAAGTTGTTTCCTCCTTACTTTTTGACATAGTATTTTTATGAGCCATGGTATCTCTTTGCTTCAATTTCCTTTTACATTGCTCCATGAATGACCTTAAGGTCTAAGGTTCTTTGGGTGAAATGTTGGTTGGTGAATTGTTGATATGGGCTTCATTATCTGGTTGTGTTGTCGGCATAGATATAGGGTCTCTAGCCTTCTTAGTCGAGCTTCTAGTTTTCCTTCTAACTGACATGGAAGGGGGATCATCTTGTAAGAAAGTTGATGAAATAATAGGGTTAGGCTATTGATTTTTTGAGTCTCTCGGTTTTCTAGGTCTCCCTGCCCTCCTTCTAGAATAGGCAGTGTTAAACCCTTCCTTTGTTATGAAATTCTCCCAGGTAGTCCTCTTCCTTTTCAAATGATAAGATATGAATATCTTAATCAAACCTCTATGGTATAGGTTATGTAATGAGTAACCTGGGGTCTTCTGTAATATCTAAGACATTGACAACAAATATCTATGGAGAAAAATGGGTAAGTACATTGGTCTAGCACCTAAAATGTGGACTAAGAACCTCATTTGATACTTATGAACTGTCGAGAATATTCCTTCACAAGTTATGTAGCATTGGATAGTAGTGATAGCATGTTTCCATTCAGGTTTGGAGTAAGAGATGTGTATGGTAGGAGTCCACTTGATCTTCTCATGTTCAAGCTTCAAATAAACATTTGCATCAATTTTAAGAAGAGTTTTATTTTTTTTGTGCCAAGAATCACATGTTTCAGAAGTCTGAGTTTCTCTCGCAATGATTTTTTCTGTGATGTTGAGGTTTGAGATCCAATATGAACCTTCTCGCCATCAAAGGTCTCTGCAAAGGCTTGAGCAACTACCACATTCTCACCAGATAATTTCTTTCATGTAGGATAATTAGTGAACTATCGAGCACATGTATATGAGGTTGAATGTAAGGTAAAAAACATCAAATTAATGACATCAAAGTGTGCAATAGCATAATGGAGCTAAAGACTTCAAAATCTAGGCTACTGTGGTGACACTAGACCCCCGTGATATGCATTAATCGCCATGGGTGCGCCATGACACACGTGTTGTGTTATTAAAGCAAGGTATAGGGATGCCTTGGCTGAGAAATTTTTTCCTGTGCAAGGAAACCTTGCCAAAGGATGGATCACCAAAGGGACTGAGGAAGAAAAGAAGGGAATGCTTGAAACAAGAAAGAACGTTCAAATTTGAGGGGTTAGTCATAATTTCATTTGGAAGGGCATATATTCGTCTAATCATTCAAAGATGAAACATTATAAAAAAAATTCACTTCTATTGAAAAGTGTATATTAAATAAACCCTTCATAAAAAAGTGCCAAAATGAAATAGTGTCCTTCTAAAGCATTCACAAATTCATCATCCCACCAAATAATTAGTGGAATAATAAATAAGTTAGATTTGTTTAGGCTATTAATTATAAGCCAAATAATATGCACAATGCATGTTACTTGGAGCAAGAAAATTCCAACAACAAAGCATGGATATTTTCCAATGTGTGAAAGAAATCAAAACATTTGTCACAGTGGCATGTGTAGCCCAAGTTAAACCTGAAAATGAAAAATTGAGGTAGACAAATTTTCTTGATAGGAGGATAACAAAGAATACCTTCTGATAAAATACATGCATTATGGAGTACTGAGAAGACTTCGAAAATGGACCAAATCCGTAAGGACTAATCATCTTGTTGGATTAAGCTAGAGCTCTTGCCTTGACACCTCCTGTATGATTGTACCTTAATGGAAAGAAACTAGGAAAATTCTATTAATCATGATATTGAAATATGTACTACTCATGCCTCCTATGCTACTAGGTTTCCATCTCAATCTCAATATACAGATTCGAAAACCAAATCAACTAGCTCAACCTTTGATTTTTTTGTTGATTAAATGCCAACGAAAATCCAAAGCCGAACTATGGACGATAATTTTCTCTCCGTGGATGATGGTTTGCACGACTTGTGCTCTCTATGGATAATGGGTTGCAAACAAAAATTAATAAAGTGGATGCAACTGGCAGGGAAAGAGTGTTAATTTTTCATATTGTTCTATGTTGAATCAATTACTTTAGCCCAAATTACTTTTCATTAATAGTGCATCCAAATATTAGCAATGTAAATAACCATAAAAAATAAATAAAGATATAACAATGCATACAATGACAAAGAAGACAATAGCACGATCATAATAGACAAAAATTGGTCCAAGAACAGGGATGGGGGAAACCCTTTCAAATCTTCTTCTTTAATAGATCGTCATAAAAAATAAAATAAAAAAAATCAGCAAAGAGTACAATGAGCCTAATACATGTATGCAGCAGAAAAAAGTATATCAGATCTTCAGATCTACAGATCTACAATATCAAAAATATAGATCCGATCTATCACCAAAAACAAGTGATCTTAGCTACCAAGTTTTAGATCTAAATCCATAATGTTGGTAATGATTGTTCTGAAGTGACTGTGACTTAGCGATAGATGAATGAAGAAATTGCGCAAGAAGTTGACTGTGATCTAAATCAGATCTTCCAATAAAATGCCTTAGTCGTGACCTTAACACTGTGAGCACGCGGTTATAGAAACCCTGACCGTGACCTAAGCACTCTATGCCCGCAGATGAGGTCCAGATCAACTTGATCTAACTCAGAAACCCTTGTCACGCCCTGAACAAGGTCTACCCACGGTTATACCAGCTTAGCCTCAACATTAACATGGTATGCTCATGGATCTGGCCCAAAAACTTTAGTATTGTGCTTACGGCTTAGGCCCAGAAGATGCAAATCTATGCGAGCCTCTCCTTTGCAATCCCGAACCCTTGTGCGATCTTGCCCTGACTAACCTGTGCAAGCCAAAACAAAAAATACGAACCAATACCAAAAGAGCATGAATAAAATCTCATGAGACAATTTGTGAAAATGATCTTGGGGTCGCTTCTATTTATAAATTTTTGAGGGACCGCTTGGGGGTTTAACCGAATCCACTTGTGTTGAGGTCGACCCATAAAATAATAAATGAATTCATAACTTAACTTCTGCTTAACTGATTGGGACGATTTATAGGTTGATTTTGGTCATGTTGAAAAGAGGAATATAATGAAATTATAATCTTAACCATATGAGTTGTCCAATGTCGAATTTGACTCTAGTTTCAAAAATTTACACTCCCTCTCAACTAGGAAGAATTCTAATTGGTAATCTGTGCTTGTAGATATTTACATCATGGTGTCGTCATGGCTCAACTCCATTTGCTGAAACTTTCTCAAATCTAGAAGAAGAAGAATCAGGGATAAATAGCTTCTGCCCGTACCTAGCAATGGGATAACCCATCACACAGGGATGCACATATCTGACCCTGGGATCTCATTGGGGAGCTCACTCTCAACCCAGAATCATGAAAGGGGAGAAAATGTCAACCCAATCCTATTGCCTACCGATATTCCCATTAATGAATCTGATTAGTTAAGTGGTATAACACCGGCATCATAATCAAATTGGGTTGTACACCCCAAGTACACTCTCAACTCGTTGGTAAAACGAGGAGTTGTATTCCCATCAAGCCTTGCTTGAGGGTATGATGCCAACTGGGGTATACTCTACATAGACCATATATGGGAGAAAAATCTATGATCCTATGAAGGTAGGGGAGGAGCATCTCAACCCTTGGTAATAGATAGGCAAGTGCCATATTTTCCATAAATCCCTCAACCCCCAGAGCTCTTTATCTCAATTCCTCAACTCGAGAGCTCAAGCAGGGTAGGTAGAGCTTGCTCAGTATCCTCGATTAGTGTTGCCCCTTATCTGGAGGGGCTACATCCATTAGCCCAAGTTGTTCTCTGAAGACCAAGAACTTTCCTTTCAGTAGCGCCTTGGTGAGAATATCTGCTATCTGCTTGTCAGTCGATATGTGGTGGAGTCTCACAGCTCCTCTCTGCACCATGTCACAGATAACGTGACATCAAATCTTGATATGCTTGGACTTGTCATGAAATATAGGATTCTCTGCCATACGGATCCCTCCCTTATTATCGTATTATATCATTGTAGTATCTAATACATGACCAAAGAGATCACCAAAGAGCTTCCTTAACCACACAACTTCACAACTAGCTGTGCTAGCATCAATGTATTTTGATTTTGCGATGATCAATGCTACCGAATTTTGCTTCCTAATCATCCAAGATATCATGGAAAAACCAAGACTGAAACAACATCAAGATGTACTCTTTCTGTCGGTGGCATTACCTGCCCAATCAACATCATTACATCCATGAAATTGGATATTTCCAATAGTATATCTCAGACCGAATGTGATCGATCCATGTAAGTATCTCAATACATGTTTGGTTACAATCCAATGTGCATGTAGAGGCTCAATCATGAAATGACTCAATGTGTTAACTACATAACATGTATTTGGACGGGTGTTCACGAGGAACATCAGAGCCCCAATTAGTTGTCTATACTTGGATGGATTTTCCATATCAGGTCCAGCTTCTTTTCCACACACCTTCTAGAAATTAATCTCCATCGGAGTAGTCATGGATTTGCACTCGGTCATACCAAACCTTTCCACCAGCTTCACTACATACTTTCCTTGTGAGAAAAAATCTCGCTAGTTATTTGCCACACCTCAAGACCCAAAAAGTAGTGCATGATACCAAGGTATTTCATCTCGAATTTAAAGGCTAACTTCCTCTTACATTATACTATCAGTGGTTCACTTCCTGTTAAGAATAGATCGTCAACATATAGAACCAGAATTAGTGGCATACCTTGGACAACCTTTAAATAGAGGTTGGGATCAGCATTGCTTCTTGTGAAACCCAACTTCATTAGATAGTTGTCAGTGTGAGCATACCAGGTTCCAGGAGCTTGCTTCAATCCATGCAATGATTTCTTTAACTTGCAAACATGCATTTTGCGATCTTCCACTTAAAATCCCTGTGGTTTTTAAACGAACACTTCTTCCTGTAAAATAACATGGAGGAAAGCAGTATTTACATCCATCTGATGAAGGGTCCATCCTTGACTAGCAGTAAGGGCAACGATCAAACAAATAGTTGTGTATCGAGCCACAGGTGAAAATATGTCATCGTAATCTTCTCCCTCTTTTTGAGAGAAACCTCGAGCTACAAACCTTGCTTTGTATTTCTCAATGTTGCCATCGATTCCATGCTTGATCTTAAATAACCATTTTGAAGTCACAACAAACTTCCCATTCAGTATCGGCACAACATCCCATACATAGTTTTTCGCAAGAAATTTGTATTCCTCAGCCATATCATCCTTCCAAACTTGTTCTTTAATTTATTCTTTGAATGAGGATGGTTCAGCTTGAATTATAGTGCTCATAGCAACTAGATATCCCTGATACCTGCAAGGTTCCTTCCTTTCTCCAAAGGATCAATGAAGGGGAATACTTCTTTTATTGTCATGTAGAGTGTCACAAAGCCAAAGTGTTCTCTTCCTTGTAGGAGGACCATTGGTAGGTGGATCTAAAGGATCCATAGGCTCCATGGGAGTATCAATATAATCTAACTCAGGCATAGAAGGACCATCTATAATATCTTTGTCATCATCATCTTCCTTGGGAGGCGGAGGAAGGTATCTTGATTTACAAAGTGCAACATATTCATCAAAGGTTACATCCCTGCTAATTTCAATCTTCCTTTGACCATGAATGTATATTCTGTATGCCTTAGAGTTTTCACAATAACCCACAAACATACCTTTTCTACATGTAGCTTCTAGTTTGTTTCTTTTGTCTTTCAACACATGAAACAATACGAGACATCCAAATATACGAAGATGACTGATGTATGGTTTGTTTCCTAAAAATATTTCTTCTAGAGTCGTATTTCTCAATGCTTGACAAGGCAATCGGTTTTGAACATACACAACATCATGTGTGGCCTCATCCCATAGAAACTTTGGTACCTTTTGATCATGAAGCATGGCACGAGCAACTTCCAATATCAACATGTTCTTCCTTTTAGCTAAGCCATTACGTTGAGGTGTGAAAGGTACAATATTTTCCTTATTGATACCTTATTTCTTGTAGAATGTTATGAATTCTTTTGACATGTATTCTCCTCCATTTCCAGACCTAAAAATTTTGATTATTTTCCCTATTTGATTTTCGACCAAATATTTGAATTTCTGGAATCTTTCAAAGGCTTCATCCTTGTGCTTGAGGAAGTACAACCATGTCTTTCTTAAGAAATCATCAATGAAGGTGATGTAATATATATGGCCACCAATCGAGTGCACATGCATCAAACCACATATATCTGAATGAATGAGATGGATAATGTCATTTGTTTTGTTCTTACTTGAGGGGAATGGTCCCCTTGTTTTCTTTCCACTTGCGCAACCTGGATAAACTCCATCATGCTAAGCTTGAACATCAGGAATACCTGAGACTATTCTCTTCAATTTCGGAAGAGCATCATAGTGTAGATGAGCTAGCTTACAATGCCATAATTCATTGAGATGATTAGTGTTATTAACCAATGTTAGAAGTGGACTTCCTGTGATTTTTTAGAGTCCCTTAGATCTCAGACCTAATGTGAATGCATCTTTCATATGTAACTCAACAGGCTAAGATAAGACCTTTCCATTGATGAAGGCAACCCTCATCTCTTTATCTTCTAATGCAGATATAGAAATTAAAATATTCATTAGACCTGGTACATGCATAACATCATGCAGGAATACTGATTCCCTGGAGTTATACTGAAACTTAAAAAATACAAATCCTTTTATGGGATGATTGGAGTTATCTCCAAGATTGATTTTCAACTTAGTCTCCCTCTCTACCAGATTATAGAGGAATTATTTGTATCCAGAGAAGTGATGAGTGGCCCCACTGCCAACCAACCAACTTTCCCACAAATCCGGTGGAGAAGAACTAGTAAGTGTAGAAATGAGAATATATTCATTTTTATTCACAACATTACTTTCATACCTAGGAGTCCTTGACTTCTTTTAAAAATGATGTTTTTCTTCAAGGTCGCTTGAAGAATCTCTTCTCCTTTCATATTTTTTGTCACGGTTGTACCTTTGATTGTCTATTTTTATTTTATCGTTGTTGTTGCTTCTAGTGTTGTATCGTGGCCTCTTTCTCTTCTCGGGACAATCACGAGCATAGTGACCTTTCTTGTGGTGGTTGTAGCATTCAATATGGGCTAGTTATTTGTCATTCCTTTCTTTTGAGCTTTGGGTAGGAGGTACTCTTTAAGGGCCTCATTTTGATCTCTTCCTTTTGTTATGGGCGACATATGCAACAGGCTCTCCTTCTTCATGTTTCTGAATCCTCCCTTTTGCTACCATTCTAGATTCTTCTTGACTAAGCTTTCCAAAAATTTCATAAAATGACGGGAGAACATTGTTGTTACTAATAGAAGTGATGAATTTTTCCAAAATAGAAGGGATACCTCTAAGAGTCATGATAACCAACTCTCTGTCAAGAACATTCTTTCCAACCCTACGAGAGATCCTCATAATGTAAGATTGGATATTTCCACCTTTTCTCGTATTCACTTCCTAGAGTTCATCTTTCAAGGTGATGAACTCATTTAGATTGTTGAATTCATACATGTCTGATATCTTGTCATAAATGTCTTTAGAATTTCTTAAATTCCCAACATATGCAAGTAATGATATTGTAAACCATCAACTATGATAATCTTTGATTTGGACTCACCTTTCTTATATATTTTCTTGACGGTGGTGGAGGAATTTTATGGAGACTTGGGCATCCTTCATTGAATGTATTCCAGCACATCATTGTTTTCATCTATGATCTCCAATCTGACTTTTCATGCAACAAAGTTATATGCATCACCCAATTTCTCATGCTCCTTGAAGGTGGAGGAAGACATCTTGACCTTGGCTTGTAGATCTGTTTTATGATAACGAGGGCTTCATTTCTTGTCTTCTCTTGGGATTGTCTTTCACCTTAGCTCTAATACCATGTTTATTTCTCATATTGCTCTATGTTGAATCAATTACTTTAGCCCAAATTACTTTTCATTAACAATGCATCCAAATATTAGCAGTGTAAATAACCATAAACAGTAATTGAAGATAGAACAATGCATGTAGTGACAAAGAACACAATAGCACAACCATAAGAGACAACATATTGGTCTGAGACCATGGAAAGACCCCACTATGGGGGAAGCCCTTTCAAATCTTCTTCTTCAATAGATCGTCATAAAAAAAAATTCAACATAGAGTACAATGAGCCCAATACATATATGCATAAAAAAAAAGTATATCAGATCTTCAGATATGCAAATATACAATATCAAAAACACGAATCCGATGTATCATCAAAACCAAGATATCTCAGCTGCCAAGTTCTAGATCTAAATCCATATTGTTGTCAATGATTGTTTTGAAGCAACTGTGACTGAGCGACGGATGAATGGAGACACTCTGCAAGTAAATGACTGTGATCCAAATTAGATTTGCACATAACATTCCTTAGCCTTGGCCTTAACATTGTGAGCCCACAGTTATATCAGCCCTGACCATGACCTAAGCACTATGTTCTTGCGACGGAGGTCCAGATTAGCCTGATCCAACTCAGAAACCCTAGACGCGCCCTGAACAAGGTTTGGCTGCAGTTATACCAACTCAACCATGACCTTAACATGGTTTTCCCGTAGCTCTAGCCCGGAAACTTTAGTATTGTGCCCACGGCTCAAGCCTAGAAAACCCAGATCTACGTGAGCCTCTCTTCTGCAATCCTGAACCCTTGCGTGAGCTTCCCCTGACGAACCTGTGTGAGCCAAAACAGAAAATATGAACATATACCAAAAGAACATGAAGAAAATCTCATGAGTGAATGTGTGCAAATTATCTTGGGGTTTCTTCTATTTATAACTTTGTGAGGGGTCGGTTGGGGCTTTGACCGAATCCACATGTGTTGAGGCCGACCCATAAAATAATAAAATAATGCATAACTTAACTTCTACTTAACCAATAGGGGCAATCTATAGGTCGATTTTGGTCCTCTAAAAAAGTGGAATCTAATGAAATTATAATCTTAACCATCTGGGTTGTCCAATGTGGAATTTTACTCTAGTTAAAAAAATGAACAAAGAGCGTCAAGGGTAATTGGGATTCAAGGAGGAGCGAGAGTCAAGAGTGTGTGTGAAGTCGTTGAATGGCTCATTGGGTATTCAATGCCCTTTGCCGCCCTGTGTCGAGTGTAATAGCACAAAATTTGCTGTAATTCCATATTAAATTTTATCTAGAAGTAAAATGTTAATTTATAGCTCGTTGTTTTTGTATCTCAACACCAAGGTTCGTGAGGGCTTGTAGATTCAAAACCCTTAAATTAACAATGTCTTCACATTAAACATTTTAATTAAGCCTATTAACATAATGGTATTTCATAACAACATTGAGTGACTAAATTAAACTTGCAAGTTGCGGTAGTAATTACAATGTGTATAAACAATTATGTGTAATAGATCCTAGATTAGAAAGTAGAGTACTAAGTTATCTACTGTAGAGTAGTAGGGTGGGATTTGTGTGAGGATACATCCATGTAAGCCATGTACCTGTGGCCCTTTTAATATTGATACATGGTCTAGTCACCAGTGCTTTGTACTATGGAGTAATGTCCCATTGTGATGGATGTTGTATTATGGATGAAATTTATATATGAGATAGAAAATGACATGGCACAACGATATATACAAACCAAAAGAGAAATCTGTGTTTTTAATTTAATTTTCAAACTAAAATTTAATTGGAAACCAACCAAAAAAATATGGTATATATTTCCAACCATAATTTCATTTTAAATTTAACATTTTGCATTGTTTTGTATTTTTTATGATAATTTTGATTAAAGATTTAGTTCATTAATTTGTAAATAACTATGGAAATTAATTAATTATATATTATAGGATAATTTAAAAAAAAAAAATTGTTAAGATAAATTATTATTATATTAATATAACAATTAATTAATTGTAATTCGGTTTGTTTTATTAGAATATAGTATAATTTTGAATAAAATTGTGATTTTATTATTATTTAAAATGTGTTTGTGAATTTTTAAGACATTTATATCATGATGAACCGCAGTAGAAGGTTTGAAACATTGACACCGAAAATCGTGTGTGATAATTCCGAAAGATATATTTCTCTAATCATTATGAATGGCAGAAGTTTGGATTCATAAATGTTATTATACAATTTAAATTTGTGAATTTAACAAATTCTCATTAAAATTTTAAATAAAATTAAGAAGAAAAAAACATCTAAAAATTAAATTAAAATTTTTAATTTTAATTTTAATGAAAAATAAATAAAACATGTTGTAGTGCGTTATTTATCCACCAAAATAGATAAATTGCCAATGAAGGTTTTGGCATTGACCCTTATTTTCCCATTGATTGACTTACCTGTCAACGGATTTTATTTGGCAAATACAAAAATGTTGTGTGTGAAGACAAAGTCCATGTAACATAGCGACATTTTAAATAGTTTGTGATATTGCCTAGCCGTCAAATCAATTTAGATTAAGAATTCTACACCTTGGAGGGTTTTGAACACTTTCTGATTCCTTAGTATATTATAATTTAGTGTTGTTAGTAATCATTCCTCCATATCTTTTCAGTATAGTGTGTAAGGAACCTGCAAGTTCATACTTTATATGGAATTACTTGTTTTAATGGGGTATTGGGTAGATGGAATTGCATTAAGAATGAATGTTTGAGATCAGAAGGACCTACTGCCATGTTATTATTTATTTTCGATACAGAAACAAAAAGTAAATTTAAATCAATTAAAAAAAAAAAGATTGGCTCATTATTAAAAATATTACCCTTGATATTTTGAAATATACAAATTTAATCAACCACTCACATTTGAATAGTAATTTTCATATTTTAATTTTTTCAAAGGGAAATTTTTTTAGCCCTTTTATGACGGGATAGAAGCCTAAGGAAAGTTGGGACGAGTTCAATTTTTAACGCTGCTTGGAAGTTGAGTAAATACACAAAAGAATAAATGGATCATCCGAGGGATTAAAAAAGCAGAGAAGGGAATTACAAAAATCAAAAGGAGAATTGTTTTTCAAATAATCATGTGCATACTGATTGGGATCATGAATGCATTAGGCATTTCCCATAAATCAGTAAGCTAAAATTATTTTTTGAAGGAGGATTGGGCATATTGGATTGCATAGTTGGACATTGGAGGCGAATTGCGCTACAAAATCAAGTAATCAAGCTGGTCAAGGTGCAATGGAAACACTTTTGTAACCCCCACACCCACATTTACCTAATTTCAATAATCTACCAAGGTAAACATGAGACAAAGAGTTATTATGACATGACCCAACCTCCAAGCTTCAATTATGGAATTTGGGCTAACAATTGAGATTTACTGACCACAAACTGACATCCTACGAGGCTTACAAGACACTCAGGGCACAAAGAACCACCTTAGGTGACCAGAACCTAAGTTGGATAGATTTTTCAGTGACCTGGGCCCACAATCGCATGCAAAAGCCTGCAAGAGTGCGGTTATGACCCTCCAATCACATGCATAATCCATCCTAAGTGCGGGTATAGCCTAAAATCCTCAGTTGAGAGGGTGTGGTCCCAATATCTGAGCCACAATTCCAGGCCAGCCTTCAGGGCAGTGCCCAAAACCTCCTATGGCTTTCCAAAATGATTAGTAACTTAATGACTATGCTAAACATACAAAAATTGAACAAGGACTTGACCTAACTAGGCCTAACCATGAAAATCATTTCATCGAACATATGGTGAACATGTAATCTAAAGGTCATGAATGCATATCTGAACATAGGAGCCTAAAATTATCTAAGAATCACCAAGAAGGTCTAATTCCCTCTCATAATAGCTGCAATAACATTTTTTATCCCATGAATCCATTAACTATCAATTACTTATCAACTCCTCAACAAGACATAGCTAGAGTACATTGCAAATTCATGCTTATAACCAACACATAACTAGATAATTAACCATGACATAACCTTCAAATCACCATAATAACAAGTACAAGTGATCATAGATTTAAATACAGCCAAACACCCTTGTGCCATATTCCAAGCATGAATGTGGGATCTCAAGACATAAACAACCAGGGATTCCCAAATATTAAACCACCTCCACCCTAAGGCTACTGCGATCTCGCAAAACTGGTCAAGAGATCACAATGGCAAAAACAAACTCGGATGCCTCAGAGTTTCTTCACCACTACCTTGAGGAATTTTCCTGTCTCCACCCACCTATTGAGGGATTCTTGGAGATTAAATCACTTCCACCCCCAACCCTTAGGAATTTTCCTGAGACCACCTCACCGGGTTCCAAAACCTTAAGGCAATCCAAAGACCAACCAAAGAAGAATATCATCAAACCATGGCTATCTAGAAATGGCAAGGCAGGGCTGAAACCACATCACACTATGCAACACCCATGTCAATGAAAACAAAAGAACCAAATGCACAAATTCATGTACCATGCATTCACAAACCAAAGAGGAAATAACACATGCAACCATAATATTCAAAACTATTAGATTCTAATCGTAAATCGGTCAAACCGATCGGTTAATTAACCCAAGCCATCAAATTGTTTGAAAAACCCAACTTTTTTAGTATCCCCACCATTTTTTTGGTCTAACCAGACATAAATCGGTTGACTTTCCCATAAATCGGTTGGTTTTCCCATAAATCGGTCGGTTTTCCCATAAACTGGTCGATTTTCCCATAAACTAACCGATTCTGTCATAAACCGACTGGTTCTGTCATAAATCGATTGGTTTATTTCCTGGCCAGTTGCAGACCCCCAAAAATGTAGTTTTGTGAATTTTGAAGTCATTTTGAGGGATATTTGGGGTTGCTTCCCTCTAAAAACAACCCATCCAAGAAAAAAATACCTCCCCTATCATTTTCCTCACACATCTCAACCCTAACAATGCTAGCAATCAATTGTAATGTTAAATTCTTAAAGTGAAGTGAATTTTCCTTTATTTTTCATTTTTGTCCTTTTACTTAAATTTTTAACATTACCATGAAATAACTCAGGATGTTTGAGAGAGGTTTCAGCCTCATTGGATTTCATATGGAGAAACTATAATTTTAGATTTCAGTCAAAATTTAGCACACTTAATGGTTTTCAGAATTTCATGGTTTGGGGGTTTTGTAATGTTTACATTTGATTATATCATGCGCGAGGGTATGTGATTGACATTTGATTTAGATCTTGAAGCCCTTTAAGAACCTTGATGTTGGTGGCATTTTTTTTTGAAATTTGTTGATGCTGGTGGTATTGATTGTTGAACTCCTCTACCATGGCCTTAACAAGAATGCACACTTCATTCAAATGAAAATAACTAATTAGGCATGCTAAGGTTTTTCTGCCAAATTATAAGGTTGAGGAGATGAACCCTTCACTCGACCAAAATCACTGGTTAGGCATGTTAAAAAAATTCAATTTCTATCATATTATAAGGTTGAGTAATCCAGGTATGAATACTTTGAGCTAGATGATGTTTATGTGTCTCTTGTTGATGAATATGATCTCATTTCTAGTATCGTTGAATCAATGACGAGTTTCATGAATGATCATGTTGATCAGTGATTTGTAATTTTGATGTCTATTTTTGCTACTACTACTACCACTACTACTAAGGTTTCAAAGGAGTTTTATGAGTCCTCAAAGTCTAGGCATGATTATTTATATAACTCATCTTGATGATCCATTGGCTAGTAGTGGTGATGATTTTGATCATGATGAGTGATCACATTGATCATTTATATGTATAATTGTAGTAGGCCAACATCCCCATAGCTTGTAGCATTGTTTTTGGACTCCATAGGTCATTTAGAGCCTCATTGATTATGTATTTTGTTGTTGATATGCATTGCACTAGGTTCCAATTTGATATATTCACCTTTACATGATATATAGATGAGAAAACTTTGCCTATTTTTCCTTTATTGGTTTTGAATCATGGTTTTAAATCTTAAAAATGGTTTTTTTCATTAAAAACTAATTATTTCATGTATTTTTTAAAGATCGGTTCATTGAGATTTGACCAATCCTGGTTTGAACAGTTTCGGTTGGGAAACCAGTTTGATAGGTGGGTTGGTCCGGTCACCGGTTCTGGTTTTGAATACTATGTGTTATCACTAAGCTGGCACTTATTGGGTTGTTCAATGGTCAACCTAATGCAACTATTTCAAACCACTTTGGACTGAAAGTTATCCCTTCCAGTCAAAGAGGGCTCTCTCAAAGAAAACAAATGAATACTCAAGATGAAAATTATATTTCATATGGCTAACTCTTTTTGTATTTTAAGTGATTTTGCAGGTGGAATATGTATGAAAGGCTACCATTGGGCATGGAGTCAGCTATGGGACTTCAATCACAAGAAAAATTATTTCATGGAAGCTGAGGCAATTAATCTTAACAAACAAATTTTTACATCATACACATAACACATGAAGGAAATTGGAGCATAATACTACGAATTCCAAGTAATCATGAGAATATGAATTTGATGATAATATGAGAAATAGAAAAACACAAACACATAATCTTAAAAGAAATCTCAGGTCTGAAAAACAATTTCTGCAACTGTATAGCTTGGTGAAACAAAATTACATAATAGTTCTCTCATCTACATTCATCAACAAACCTCCTCAAATTCAATAAACCTCTCATTTATAAAGTGAGATATGTGTTACAAAGGTCTACCATCTAAGATAGACTTCGATACTTGACCTAGAGACCTAATTTAACTAGGATTACATCACTTTTAGGAATAATAGGGATATTTTATGTTTTAGTAGAGTTGGTAATAAAACAGGACTCTATGACCATTAATTACTTAAATAAAATGTTTAACAACCCATGTTTGTCATCCCTATCGAATCAAACTGCCTTGTTGAGGTGGTCGACTGATACATTAGATATAAGGTCTTCATAAAACTAATTTTATGATGAGCTATCCATTTTTGTGAGGTGGCATCTTGATGAGCTGTTTAGCCATGTCAGCCATTTGGAGTGGATTGTTGAGTTTCCCCATTAAAAATGGTCAACCCTAGATGATTTTCTTTTATGGGTCTAGAAATAAACCAAATACTAATATTTTGCCTTGAATATTCTACTGCTGCTAGAGTTGACCTTTTAACTGTCATCTGTCTTTTAATGCCCAATCTCTTGCTTTTAAATGCTTGATCTAATTACCAAAAAACACATTTTTGACCAAGCATTTGAGAATTGACACCAGGATATTGTGCATTCACTCTTTTCATTCTCCACACATTTTAATTATTTAACCCAGTTCATAGCTTTGGAGGAGTTGAATGGTGGTGGGTTCTACTTTTATGCTTTACTAGAGTTTTGGAATAATTAGGAAACAGTGTGAGTAGATAGAATGGCAGAAAAGATTTGTTTGATAGTGAAGAGTGAAGTTTTAAACAAGGTGAATGGTGAACGTTAATAGGCGTGGGATGATTTATTAATTTTTTTTTACGGCTAATGGATATACTAACAATAAATTGTAGCGGGTAATAAAGAGACACATGGAAATTTATCATTGGAAGGTGAAATGACATGTGAGTGATGACGATATGGCGAGAGTAAGTTAAATAGTCAAAATAGAGGTTTTTAAGCCTACCCGAAGGGGGGGGGGGGGGTGGGGGTTGCAGTCTCAACTAGAGAATGAGACAGAGAAACGGTGGTTTTGAGAAATGGTTTTTCTCGAACCCCCCCTTTAGATATCGTTCAGAAGCATTGGGGGGTGCGAGTTTGGATGGGCACCATTGATTTGTCCCCATAAGATCTTGGCCCTTCAAATCTGTAAGATTTTTGTTTCATGTGCCAATATCATGTCACTTTATTACATAATGGATTAATCATATATTTATATGACTTATATTTGAAAATTATGAATTCAAAAAACCTTATTCAATAATAAGTGACTCAGCCTAAGTAACTTAAGACCAACCTAGACTAATCTAATTGTTATCCTGGATAACAGAGGCTCCAGATGTTGCGCCCCTATGGTGCAACAAATAACCATAAGCTGTAGTGCCTTATTGAAAACTGAAAATTATAACTTTGATGATGTCGTCTTCAATTCTTTATGGTATTCACCTCAGGCTCAAACTTATTGAAGAGATCATCCACACCTGCAACTTTGAATTGTTTGCAACCAAAAAAAACTGCAATCCAAGATGAAAACTAAATTTGTACATGTTGAAAAGATGCTCGAAATGCTCGAGCTTATTTGCACACCAACCTATTATAATAGGTGAAAAATCATTATTGCTCAATCAAGTGAAATCGAAGTGCCAATATAACCAATTAAGCAAATGATTGCTTGATTGATTGTCACAACCATATTTTTTAAGCAGAAACAAAATTTTTACTATTGACATCCAAAAACACTATTGACATTGACCTCCATCATCATTGAATTCTGCAAAATTGAATGTTGCAAAATTGACCTTCATTACTGGCTGTAACAAATTTTCCATAGGATCTTGAAAGTCATGAAAAAGTAGCTCTTGTTGTTTTGGAGGAAACAAGAAACATTATTTTATTGCAACTCGTTCTTCTTCATGATTAATTTTAGTAAGAGTGTGCTCTTGGTCTTCAAAAATTTCTGAACATATATATGGACAAGTTTCATCTTGAAACAAAAATTCAAGAAATGAAAGATTTGAAGAAAAATCTGAATGACATTGCTTATCAATGTCCTAGTCCCTTGAACACAGTTGAATATCTTCATATGATACATGATCTTCATCAATTGATTTTTGATCATTATTATCTTCGGTCAAGGAAAACATTGTTTGCTGGTAATTTTCTTGAATTGGATGGCAGCCATGTTCTGGTTTTTCTTCATGTTGTTGGAAAGGAATTTCAATCAAAACCTCTTGAATTTCCTCATCCATTAACTCCTCACTACCATAGCAACCTTCTAGTCATTGAATGGAACTTCCAAAATGTTCACAACAATCTTTAACCAGCAATAAACATGTATAGGATTCTTTTAACTTTTGAAAAATACCATATGAAAATCCTCAAGGGAATAAAAATTCCTATGTGGAAAATTTTCATTCTAGGATCTTGCTTTTCCCGCTAAATTTTCCATAAACATATTCATTAGGCAGTCTTTAGGAAAATAAATTTTCAGCTTATGTACATGCATGTGAAACTTGACCAAGTGAAGAGAAGCATCATTTCCTTCCTGATCTCTGAATATGGGCATATATGTTTTCCAATATACACAAGGCATGATATTTTGAAAACCTAGAATGTGAGCATGATTCATAGGAGCATACCTTGCAGATCGAGAATCCATATTGAACCAGTGAAGCTTCCACTTCAGTGACAAATGGAGTGATTTGAATATGCTTTAAATTGATTGGAGCTGCCAAGGTAGAAGTATAGCCTCGAAAATTCCTCATCTCCTGCTACCTTCAAGACCTCAGTTGCTTTGATTAGAATCAATTTCCCTGGATAATGCAACTTTGAACTCCCGACAGATGCACCAAAATGTTATCACTAGGCTAGCACCAATTGGGTTGTTCAATGGTCAAGCTAATGCAACTATTTCAAACCACTTTGGACTTAAATTTATCCCTTCTAGTCAGTGAGGGCTCTCTCAAAGAAAACAAAAGAATACTCAAGATGAAACTTATATTGCAGATGGCTAACTCTTTTTTTATTTTAAGTGATTTTCAAGTGGAAGATGTATGAAAGGATACCATTGGGTATGGAGTCAGCTATGGGACTTCAATCACAAGAAAATGTATTTCATTGGAGCATAATACTATGAATTCCAAGTAATCATGAGAATATGAAGCTGATGATAATATGAGAAATTGAAAAACACAAACACATAAGCTTAAAGGAAATCTCAGGTCTGAATTTTTTTTTCTGCAACTGTATATTAGCTTGGTGAAACAAAATTACATAATATTCCTCTCATCTACATTCATCAACCAACCTCCTCAAATTCAATAAACCTCTCATTTGTAGAGTGAGATCGTTGTTACAAAGGTCTGCCACCTAGGCTATACTTCGATACTTCTTGACCTAGAGACCTAATTTAACTAGGATTACATCACTTTGAGGAATAATAGGGATATTTCCTGTTTTAGTAGAGTTGGTAATAAAAAAGGTCTCTTTGACCATTAATTACTTAAACAAAATGTCTAACAACCCATGTTTGTCATCCTATCGAATATAACTGCCATGTTGAGGTGGCCGACTGATACACTGGATTTAAGGTCTTCATAAAACTGATTTGATGATGAGATGTACGTTTCTATGAGGTGGCATCTTGATGAGTTTTTTAGCCATGTCAGTCATTTGGAGTGTATTTCAGATTCCCCAATAAAAATGGTCAACCCTAGATGCTCTACTTTTATGGATCTAGAAATAACCCAAATACTGATATTTTGCCTTGAATATTCTATTGTTGCTAGTGTTGAACTTTTAACTGTCATTCGTCTTTTAATGCCTAATATTTAGATTTGAAATGCTTGATCTAATTACCAAAAAACACATTTATGACCAAGCATTTTAGAATTGACAGCAGAATATTGTGCATTCACTCCATTCATTCTCCACAAATTATAATTATTCAACCTAGTTACTAGCTTTGGAGGAGTTGAATGGTAGTGGGTTATGCTTCTGTGCTTTACTAGAGTTTTGGAATAATTAGGAAATAGTGTGAGCAGATAGACTGGAAGAAAATATTTGTTTGACAGTGAAAAGTGAAGTTTTAAACAAGGTGAATGGTCAACGCTAATAAGTGTGGGATGATTTATTATGAAAATGTTACGATTAATGAATATACTAAATATACTAACAATAAATGGTAGCAGGTAATAAAGAGACACATGGTTTTTTAGAATTGGAAGGTAAAATGACATGTGAGTGATGACGAGATGGTGAGAGTAAATAAAATAGTCAAAGAGCGGTTTTGAAGCCTACTTAGAGAGAGGGGGGGGGGGGGTGCGGTCTCAACTGGAGAATGACATGTGCGGCAGTGGTTTTGAGAAACGACTTTACCTGGACCCCCCTCACCCCCCTTATGGATATAGTTCGGAAGAACTAAGGGGTGTAGGTTGGATGGGCGTTGTTGATTTGAGCGCATAAGATCTCGACCCTTCAAATCTGTAAGATTTTTATTTCACATGCCAATATCATGTCACTTTATTATATAATGGATTAGTCACATATTTATATGATTTATTTTTGAAAATTATGAATTCAAAAGACCTTATTCAACCCTAAGTGACTCAACCTAATTAACTTAAGACCAACCTAGACTAATCTAATTGTTATCATGGATAACACTATGCATGCAACCTATTACCTACAAATCCTCCTGCTGAAGCTGCTTGATCCAACCTTCCTTTCTTGTCCTTTGCTTTCCTTGTCCTTCCTTTTATTTCCTTGTTTTTCCTTACCTTCCTTTCTCCAAGGCTAGAGTGATCCAAGAATTCTCTATGTGTGCAAGAGTATGAGAGAATAAAAGAGAGCTCCAAAATTAAACTAACAAAAGCTAAAACCAGCAAAAGTTGTGAATTTCTCCTCAAAAGCATTTTTATCATTGAGGCCTCTATTTTCCTTCAATTTTCCTCTCATGCAAATATGTGACCCTTCATATCCCTTTTCTCCTATTTTCATTTATTTTCATAAATAAATGTCACTTAATGCCTCTTTTCCTTTGCCAATAATAAACTGAAAGTGACACCCACCGAGATGTTTTGCCAAACATTCAACTTGGAATACGTGTCCCATTACCTTGGTCTTATTTTGCCTTTATTATCCTTTATTACATTAACTTTAACCTGGGTTGTTACAAATTCCCCCCCAATGAAGCCACATGAGATATGGTTGATCAAATGAGGGTGTTATACCCTTCTTTTGTTGCTATATAAGTGGATGTACGAGTTGTTTATAAAGCTCAGTTTTGTTTTAGTATTTTGTTGCTAAGAACACAAAGGATGGTGCTCCTATTAAGGGGGTGTGGTTTGTAACACCCTTCATATACTCCCCTTGATTTTTGTAATGTAATTATTCTCTGTTTATAAATTATTGTAAATTTATTTGAATGGCCTTAAGAGTGGGACCACAGATCCACAATCTAAGGGGAATAGGAAGAGGAACCATAGCACCACTTCTTAATCAAATGTGCAACTAGCAAGAAATATCTTGAAGAATGTTCCATTAGGAACATGAAGAGACAACAAGATAGAGGATAAAAAGGAATTCAAACAACAACAAAAAGGCTCTCTCTCTCTCTCTCTAAGGGTTGGATGAAGGAAATGGGATGAAGGATAAAATTGGATTTTGGGGGTTGATACACCCCTGTGCCGAAAATTTCCATAGTCCTAGTGTTGAACATGATTTCTAGCTGAGTTTGCTTTAAAATTTCCCCTTAGATAATGTATTTTTATCGGGGGTGACTATTGCAAGAATTATAGGCTGTAAATAGTCTATGGTTGGGTGGAAAATCAAAGTCCCACCTCCAGTTTCAGCCATTGTTATATTTCAGAAGGATATTAACTATTAATTGTGAATATGATGATTAGTTCTTTATTGAATTGATGTATAGCTTTGTGATAATCTTGCATGGCTCTAGGAAATTCTTGTATGGAATCAATAGGTGAAATGCCTTGACTATTTAGTGGATTATATTGAAATTCTATCTCGAGGTTGTAAGAAAATTGTCTTGATTTTTATGTGCAAGTTAATATGTTGCATGTGGACATGTAGGGCTTTGTCATTACTATTAATATTCCTCACTTTTCTGCTATAACGTAACAACCTCGAGTTAAAAGTTCATGTAATAAAGTTAATAAAGGAAAAATAAGACGAAGGTCATGGGACACATATTCCAAGATGAATGTTGGGAAAAACATCCTAGTGGATGTTCATTTATGTTTATTATGGCTAAGGAAATTGGCAAAGGCATTGAAAAGGCGGAGAGGCATTAATTGGAATTTATTTATGAAAATAATGAAAAATAGGAGAAAAGGAAGGTGAAAGATCACATATTTGCATGAGAAGGAAATTCAAGGAAAAATGAAAGAAACTGAAGAAAATAGAGGCCTCAATGAAAAAAGGCTTATGAGGATCAGTTCATTCCTTTTGTAAATTCATTTTGGATCTCTCTCACTAGGAGCATTCTTGGAGCACTCTAGCATTGGAGAAAGGAAGGAAAAGGAAGGAAATGAAAGCAAAGGAAATCAAAGATCAAGCAAGGAAGAGTTAATTTAGTGGGGATCACATTCGTTATGATATTATTAGCATCCATTTAAACCACTATAACTAACATCATTATGAATAAAAACTAACATAGATCACCTAAATATAGTGCAAATACAAACAAATAGGTAGAATAGTAATCCATTATACCAATAACATGCATAGTATTACAGAACTCTAATGTAGAGTGAACACCAAAAACTAATAACAAATGCAATCCCCATTACAACTTCTCCCTAATATTGAATCTATTTAAGTACGTTATAGAACTAGAGTTACCTCAAAAAACTCGAAATTATAATAGAGAATTTACCAACTATAAGCCACTCAACACACAAATAGACTACAAAAAAGGTCTATTTCTTTAGAGAGATATACAAATGATCTAGAAAAATATGTGCAAGAAACATATGAAATGACTTTTTAACGTTATATACTCAACCTTCTATGAATCAACATATTCGACCTTCTACATATTTACTTCTATAAATTCATATTTTTTCAAATTTTGTTGAACTTTTCTCCTTGCTAAAAATTTGTAAAAAATGATCCTCTACATGCCTTCCCACTTACCCCTAAGTTGGATCCTATGCTTCATATATGTCTTCTTTGTGGCCAAAAAACATAAGCTTTTCATACCAAAATATCAAAAAATTTCAAATATCCAATTTTTTTCATTTCCCTCCTAGTAGTGTCAAAATGTCAAAAAATTTCAAATATCATTTTTTTTCATTTCCCTCGTGTTGCAGGGTTTGTCTCGGGAAGGAGGAGGGGTGCCTCAATCATGGTGATTTTTTCCCATAAAAATAATTCGAACAATATTCCCCACCCTCAGGGCGATGGCCCATCCCTAAAGCCTCCATCTCTCATAGGAACTTCAAAATACTTCTAGACAAGCCCTCGAATTGCTGTAATCGAAGGTCATCCGCTCACTCATCAGAGGACAAAGATTTGATCAAGGTTCTCCCAAGAATTTCAAGGAGGGCACCGATAACGAAGAGGCCTGGGAGGCTAAGACACCATTGTATAATTCTTTTCAAGGTCCAGTCTCCTCACACAAATTATTTTTCACTCTTAAACCCTAGCTGTCTGTTGAAAAAATGTAATACTTAGGTGAGAGGCCCGTTAAGCTATTATTATTCATTTTTTTCCAGGGAAATGTCAAACTCTCTTTTTTCCTTACATGTTATTAGATTTTATTCATGGGTTTAATATATGGGTTTTGTATTTTATGGATCTAGTTTTGTTTGTTCCAGTTTACGATGGATTCATGTTTTTTATAATTTAATAAGAAGATTCGAATGTATTGAATCAAAAGTCACACATCTTGTTTTTATGGTATTCGGCCAGATCATGAAAGCTCCAATGTATGTTCCTTATTTTGATATCGCTTGGCAGGCCTACGATGAATCAAACCTAACAATAAATCTATCCAGAAGATGGGTGGGGATAAATAAGGCCTCCATTTCCAATTCACATGAGATCCACCTAATTAATAGGCTGGTGGTGGAATGAGATTCCCAAGTTCTTTACCGATGACACCTCTCTTATCCGTGGCTGATCCCTCGTAGGGAATAGCTTAGCACCCGGTAAAGAAAAAAGCACATACACCTTTCCTGGGGCTTCATCCTTATGTTGTAGTGAAGAGAGTTTGCTAAGCTAAGGTTTTGCTACCATGAAATTGCTTGGAATGTGTCTACAGGAACTACTTTGCTTGCAATGTCGAAGGAATGCTAGGAATGGTCGATATGAAACACGTTATGCATCTAAATCTTGAACAGGCTCTGGCCTGAACTTAGAACCGAGACAAGAATGAGCGTCTATATTAGATAGATAAGAAATGGTCGAGATTTTTCCCCTCCCTGTGGTGGATTCATCCACTACTATTGAATTGAACATCAAATTGAACATCTACATCGAATATCCACCATCGAAACAACCCAACCAGAGTTAGCAGGTCTGGTCTTAGGTCCACTAGTTTATCTATCCTTCCACTTCGAAACTATGTATTCTCCTTCCTATGAATGATGTAGATCCAGAGAGCAAACTGCCCAACCTTCTCTATGAGGAAACGAGATCTACCTTGCAGAAATAGGGAGGAATATCATGTGGGTTTCAGATTCCATCTATTCGACAGCTTGCACAATCGACAGAACTGTGCGAGAGGATGCTCCTGCAAAGCTGAAGTGGTACACACCAAATATGTAACATCTTACCATGGTATTGTGCTGGTAGTTTATATGGAAGATATACAATGGAAAATTTGAGTGACATCCTGACGATCTTGCAGATAAATTGGGATTCTGTTTGATTTGTAGCTGGGAATATTGACAAAACGGAGAGAGAACGCCCAAGATAAATGTATATTCTTTAGCGTTATCTAAAAATATGTTTTCATGCATCACATTCTTTTCGATTGATGTTATCGAACAATTCAATTGTTGCTGACCACTTCATATGTGATGGCGACACCAATCACAATGAAATCTGCTTTATTAACTCTGAATTTCTTCTCGAGGAGGACGTTGTACTAAATTATGTTGCAACTTGCGATACACCTATTTTTGAATGTGATGCCCAATATCACCTTACATTGTAGTTTTCCTCTAGACATATACTCACTTTATATATATATCGATCAAGAAACTACGATGCTTCCTTATCCTTGAAAAATTTATTCTCTTGCAGGAGGTGATGGAGATCTGGTACATTCCTTATCTTTGCGTTTCTAGTATGAGAATGTATTTCTTACTCATTTGTTTTTTTCTACTTGTCATTCCCTTTGGATTTTCCACAGTTAGATTATCTTACCGTTCCAGTGCTCATATAAGAAATGCTACCGACCATGAGGCAATGCTTGGATTTGTGTCTGCCATCAAGACTTATAACCCCTCCAAGGCGTTACCCTCCAAGTGGAAACCAAATATTTCAATATGCAAGTGGAAAAGTATCAGATGCAGTGAGAACATAGTGGTTTCCCTAAATTTTTCGAGCATGGGATTAGAAGGTACAATCTCTCCTCTTCTTGGCAATCTCTCGTTTCTAGTAAAACTTGACCTTAGCCATAACAATTTGCATGGTACCATTCCCTATCAATTGGAAAACCTCTTTTGTTTTCATTACATTATACTCCATATAAATCAACTCCAAGGTTCCATTCCACCCACTTGGGGGGATGTCGTAGTTTAACAACTTTGAGTTTGTCCGGAAACTATCTGAGAGGAAGCATTCCCTGCACAATATGGGTTTTACCAGGAGCCGACTGGAAAATATGCATTATACAAGGATCCATACCTTTGTACATCATTCTACCAGGAGCCTTCACCTTATTCTGGAGCCCTTGAATCTTCTAGGAAAACCATCAAGGTTGAAGGTCTTATGGCTCTCTACAAGGGGTTTATTCCCATTACGACGAGACAAGGTCCTTTTACCGTCATTCTTTTTGTTACTCCGGAGCAAGTTTGGAAGATTTTAAATAATCAATTTTTCGGTGATGGGACGCTGATCAGATTGCAATATAAAGTAGAAGTAGTTTTTCAATTTACCAACATCTTTCCTTATCCATCTAACTGAGGTAGATAGAAACATATTGATATCTATCTATCAAGTAGGAAATTTATTTCCATGATGATATCTTTTATTCTCTTTTCCCTTCCTTGTCCTCCTTGCTTTCCCCGATCAAACCAATGGCCCAGATGTCGATGGTGTTATAGGATGTGCTAAAAATGCAGTGTGTTGAAGATTGCAACAAGAAACAGTGAAGGAGGCATCCTGAAACATCATTCCTAATCCTATTTGGAAAATTATCACCTAAACTAGGTGGGGCCCACACAGGTGATTTTTGTCGCAAAGTCTATTTTTAGACATGTCGATCATATTCTATGAGTTGTGGGATGCTATTTGTGGATGGTTGGTCAAGTTGGAAAAATATATGGACTTCTATTTTTAGACATATTGGGCAGAATCTATTTTTAGATTGCCAATCTAAAAATAGATATGTCGAATATTATTAGCTCTACATTTGGACTATAAAATGTCTTATCTTATTCTTCGGGAGCTATTTAAATATGTACGTATAAAAAAGAAGGAGCCAATAAGGAATTACGCTATTCCCGAGGGTTAAGTGGAGCTATTGCAGGAGACTTCAGTTAGAACTTCATGTGACAGTAGTTTGGTGGAGTTATTGAGGTAGTCGTGAGTTGTGCCCGCGAACTCAAATTAAACATAGTTGATCTAGTTGTATCTAGTCTAACTGATCGATACACTAGTGAGAGTGGTGTGAATTAATTAGTTAATTAATTCACTAAATAATAAATCATTAATCAACTGAAGAATACATCAGTTAACTACAGTGCATGGATAGTTTCAGTGGAGACCAGTGGAGAGGTAAGTGAAAGAGCAAGTGTGACTACTGGTGCAGACCATAGTGTTGTATTGTTTGCACAAAAAATTTAGGTGGAGATGCCTTTAAGGATATGGAGAAAGGATGGAGAAATTCTAGTTCATTTAGGAGCTCTTCTTCAAGAAAGGCTTGCACAGAGGTAGGCTAAAGGTGTGCGTTAGGATTGAGCATGAGATTTACAGATCGTACCGATTAATGTGTAGCAATTGGAGATTGTACTGAGAGCTTGTGAGGAGATTTGTATGATGATTGTTACATGATCTCTATGACATATAATATACAGATAGTTGGGGGTTTTCAGCTTTAAGCTTTCCCATAAATTACTGTGTTCATATGTGTGAATTTTTATGGTTTTAATGTGTGCATGAAATTGATTTAATTTCCGCAAGTAATGATCAATAGTAGAAGAGATTTTGTATTGTGCATGAAGTCAAATAGTGTGTGATCAAGAGAATCTCGGATGTATAATGCATTAGTTATATAATTTATTCATGGTATCAGTAGTATTGATAGGTTTTGAGCACTGCAAAGTATTGTAAAAAGTTGAAGTGAGTTTTAAAGGTGAATTCAAAATTGCTACAGTGTTTTCTTGGTGTCGAAGTTGAGAATTCATTGAAATGTCTTTCAGCAGATTCCGATTGGAGTATGCCCTTGAGGGCAGCTCGAATTATATTTCATGGAAGGACAGGATGGAGGTGGTGCTAGAGGATAATGGGTTGAAGGAGTTCATAGATGCTGATATTCCTAAACCGGGTTCTAGCGATGCAGCCGCACTTGATGCATGGAAAAAGAAGGTAGCAAGGTGTCGAAGGATTATGTTGGAAGGTGTGAAGGATCACATAGTGTCCATCCTTCATGGTAAAGCTTCTCTATTCTTGATGTGGAAAGCATTGACAGACTTGTTCCAAAGCAAGAGCGACCAGAGGAAGTTGGCACTCAAGGATAAACTCAGGAAAATAAAAATGGAGAAGAATGACACTATTCCGGTATACTTGAAAAAGTTTCCACCGGGGATGAGCTTGGGAGTGTAGGAGTTAGTGTGGATGATGAGGACTTGGTGAGCTTGGCTCTCCTTGGGCTTCCGAAGAGTTGGCATTCCTATCAGGACTCTATCAATGGTCGGGAGAAACTGCCAGGATGGGAGCGACTTTGGTCGGATCTTGTGCAGGAGGAGATGAGGCAGGATACCAGGGATGGATCTTCATCAAAGAATGATGATGAAGAGGATTGCGAATTGGCTGCCAAAGCAAGGAAAGGGAAGGGGAAGAAAAATCCTTCTCAATCTGGTGCAGATGACAAAGAGCGTGACATGTCCAAAGTGAAGTGTTTTCACTGTCACGAACATGGGCATTACGCCACGCATTGTCCACAGAAGAAGAAGAACAAGCAGGCTGCTAGAGTTGCAGCTGGTGAGGCTCTTGCCTCACAATTTGAGCTGGACTTCTCATTAATCGTATGCATGGTGTCTAGTGCATTGGGATCAGGGTGGTATTTTGATAGTGACGCTTCCTTTCACATGACGGGAGATGTGAATCTTTTCAGTGACTCGGTGTAAAAGATCTCCAGTTTCATGTTGAGTTGGGCATATGGATGATACAATGTGACTGGAATTGGTACCATTACCTTTCAGAGGGAGTCAGGTAAATTCATTCTTTTACAAGATGTAGTGCATGTTCGAGGTTTAAAGAAGAATTTAATCTCAGTCGCAATGTTAGAGGATAAAGGGTATGATGTTGTCTTTAGCGAAGGAAAAGTTTTCCTTCGGCACAAAGCAATAGGAAAAGTCGAGAAGGTTGGGATTCGAGCCAAGAATCTTTACAAACTTGAAGTAGATGGGATTTCTACAGAGCTTCCTACTGTTGGGAAGTGCGAGAAAGCCATGCAATTGAAGCTTGAGAGGGAGCTGGATTTGCATGCAGGTAAGAGTGAACCTCGGGATGTGGAGCAGCCACAAGATGAGGATCAGAGAGTGAGAAACCACTCATGCAGAAATTTCGTCGTATAAGCAAGAGGGAGGCACGTGCCTATACCACTGTGTGAGAGGTGGGCGTACATGCAGAGTAATCCCCAGAGGAGATTGCCATGGATCTTTACCGAGATGGTGGTGGGATCTCTGCGAATTGAACCTGGCTACGAGGTGCCCATAGAGCAACAGTAGCATGATCAGTTGGATTGATGCAGGCAGATCAAAGTGATAGTGTCGGATGCTGGAGCACGGTTCAGAGTTGAAAACAAGTGCAGAGTGCATGGGTGCAGAGTTCAACAATGCAGTGGTTCCTGAAGACATGTGCAATAGCTAAGCAGAAGTCAAAGACGTTGATGATAGATGCATTAGACTGATTGAGTTGTTTGGAGGCTATTCAGTTTCGGAAGAGTTGCAAAGCAGATGCATGGAGTTGCATGGCACTTGCAAAGGTTGCAGGGCGAATGCATGGAGTTGCATGTCGCATGCGAAGATATTCCTTTCTTGTTGAGAGGGAGTGTTGAAGATTGCAACAAGAAATAGTGAAGGAGGCATCCTAAAACATCATTCCTAATCCTAGTTGGAAAATGATCACCTAAACTAGGTGGGGCCTACTGTGATTTTTAAAGCTCATTTTTAGATATGTCACTGAGTTCATGGAGTTATGATGCTACTGTGAGCGGTTAATATTGGAAAACAGATGACTCATTTTTGGGATACATTGTGAATATATTTTTGATTTCAGCCTTAAAAATTAGATATGTCAACATTATTAGCCTTAAGGACATGCACAAGAACGTGCAGACATATTTAACTGTATGCCGCCTATTATAAACGCAGCAAGTTCCGCGTTAGTACCTATTTTTTAGACTATGTCTATTTTTAGACATATGGAGCATGGTCCGGGGATTGCAGTATGTTATTCTTGGAGCATTGGTCATGTTGGTAAAAATAGATGGGACTCTATTTTTTTGGACCTATAGGTCGAAGTCTATTTTTAGACTGCCTCTCCTTAAAATAGGGAAGTCAAATATTATTTACCCTTAATAATATTTGGACTATAAACTTCAGTTTACTCTCTTGGAGCACTTCAGTTCGAGCTACAGAAGTGGCTCATGAATCTGACAGAGGAATTGAGCTATTCCCAAGGGTTTGATGGCATCATGCATGGTTGACTTTAGTTGGACTTCAGTGGCAGAAGTTTGGAGGAGTTAATGAGACAAATAGTGGAGTTGTGTTCTGTTTATTTTAGTTGAACTAGTTGAGATTAGTTTAACTAGCTAATCAATTAGTTATGAGTGGAGTGAATTAAATATTATTTAATTCATTAATTAGTAACTCATTATTCAAATCAAGAACACATCATTTCACTACAGTGCATGATCAGTTCAGTGGAGACCAGTGAAAGAGGTAGATGAAAGGGTGGAGTTAGCTATCAGTGGCGACATCAGTTGTGCATGAGATTTGCATCACACTTGGAGGAATTTCCCATGATGATTATAACGTTGTCAAGGAGTACCGAAACTTAAGAGTCCTGAAAAGAATGTCTCATCGCAACAGAAAAAAGCGTATTGATGTGTATTTAAACCAGTATAATTGCTCAAAACTTGTTAGTTTAAAAATTTGCTGAGGAAAATTCCAGTATTTTATAGCACCAGATTGTTTCATATATATTATCTTCCAATAAAGCGTACATAGCTTTCACGGGTTTATTTTTGTTTTCCTGCCATATACCTGCTAATGGCAATAGATGAATTAGCGTGTCAGACGCTTGATTCTATTTCCCATGTTTATTAATCTGCAAGAGATTGCCACAGAAATCTGACCAAAGTGCAGACGGATAGTCTCAGTGGATAATTGATCATTATTCAGCAAATTTCTACATGGTATCCGAGCTATTGAAGCAGAGATTGATCATCACAATGATTACAAACTTATTTCGGTAGACAGAGTCTGTATGCGGGCCAGGTAGCCTCCGGATTCATCTTTCTTCGGAAAGTGAAAGGTTTGGTAAATGCCCCTTGCAGTCAATCTCTGTGCTAGAAATAATTTGTTCTCACAGATCTAGAGCGGTTGAGCTTAGAGGTGGAATTCGAAATTTTGCAGCAATTTTGTTTTCTTGGTGCCGGTGTTGAAAATGTCTTTCAACGGTTTGCGACTCGAATATGCTCTTGAAGGCAGTTCGAATTATGTTGCATGGAAGGATCGCATGGAGGCAGTATTAGAAGATAATGGTCTGAAGGAGTTCGTAGATACGGATGACCAAAAGCCCACTGATCCTGCTGAAGTCGATGCAAGGCAAAAGAAGATGGCGAAATGTCGAAGGATCCCGTTGGAGGGCGTCAAGGATCATATTGTATCCAGCCTGCATGGAAAGGCTACTCCATATTTAATGTGGAAAGCTTCGACGGATCTATTCCAGAGTAAGAGTGACCAAAGGAAGCTGGCGCTCAAAGATAAGCTCAGGAACATCAAGATGGAGAAGGGCGACAGTATCGCCAAATACCTCACGAAGGTCACTCAATGCAGAGATGAACTGGGAAGTGTGGGGGTTACTGTCGATGAAGAGGACATGGTCGACCTGGCTCTCCTTGGTCTTCCGAAGGCTTGGCACCTACCGGGCGACGCGCGTCAATGGTCGGGAGAAGCTGCCGGGATGGGAGCGCCTTTGGGCGGATCTCATGTAGGAGGAGATAAGGAGGACTACTCGAGATGGATCTTCATCAAAGGGAGCTGATGAAGAAAACTGCGCTTTGGTGGCCAAAGCAAAGAAGGGGAAGGGTAAGAAAACCTCTCATTCTGGTGCAAAGGGTAAGAAGCAGATATGGCGAAAGTGAAGTGTTTTCACTGCCATGATCACGGACATTATGCTACCAATTGTCCAAAGAAGAAGAAGAACAAGCAAGCGGGAAGATCTGCAGATGGAGAAGCTTTGGCTTCACAGTTCGAGCTTGATTTTTCACTGATCGCATGCTTGGTTTCAAGTGTGATGGGATCGGTATGGTTCTTGGACAGCGGTGCGTCATTTCATATGACGGGAGATCGGGATTTGTTCTCATATCTGGAGGACAAAGATCTGGGTGTGCACATCGAGATGGGCGATGATGGTAGATACAGTGCGACTGGTATCGGTACCATATCCTTTCAGAGGGAGTCTGGTAAACCCTTTGTATTGAAGGATGTCATGCATGTACCTGGATTGAAGAAGAACTTGATCTCTGTGGCGATGTTGGAGGATAAGGGGTATGATGTGGTCTTCAGCGAAGGAAAAGCCTTCTTGCACAGTAAGACTACTGGAGAGACCCGGAAGATAGGGGTTCGGACCAAGAACCTTTATCAGTTGCAGGTAGATGGCTGCGCAGCTATGGCATGCAAAGTGGGAGAAGTGGTGAGTCGAGATGTTGAGGGCGAACTGTGGCACAGGAGATTGGGCCACCTTCACCATGGAGCTTTGAAGATCCTGCAGCAGATTTCTACTGGGCTTCCTAAGCGCACCCTTGCGCAGTCAGATCAGTGCAAGGGGTGTACTTTAGGGAAGTATGTGAAAGCCACCTTTCACGAGAAGGATAGTCGCGCCACGACGATCCTTGAGAGAGTTCACACAGACGTGTGTGGTCCTTTCCCAGTTGCTTCGACAGCAAAGCACAGGTATTATGTGATCTTTGTTGATGATTTCTCTCGAAAGTGCTGGATCTTCTTCATGCAGAAGAAGAGCGATACATTTGTGAAGTTCTGTGAGTTTAAAGCACTGGTCGAGAAGGAGTCGGGGAAGAAGGTGATTGCTCTAAGGAGTGATAACGGTGGTGAATTCATCTCGGCCGAATTCAAGGAGTTCTGCAGCGCAGAAGGGATTCGGAGAGAGCTCATCGCACCCCATAACCCACAGCAGAACGGGGTGGCTGAGCGGAAGAACAAAACAATCGTGGGTGCTGCACGGGCGATGTTGCATGATCAGGGCCTACCCCTTCACTTGTGGGCTGAGGCATGCAATACAGCAGTGTATGTGCAGAACCGTTGTCCTCACAAGGTTCTTGGCATGAGCACACCAGAGGAGGCTTATTCTGGCAAGAGGCCTGATATTTCCCATTTGCGGATTTTCGGATCTCCTGTCTACATGCATGTGACGAAGGATGCGAGAAGGAAGCCGGATCCAACTGCTGAAGTTGGAATATTTGTGGGGTACACTGATACACCTCACAACTATCGGGTCTATGTGCCAGACAGTCGCAAGACTGTTGTGCGACGGGATATAAAATTTTAAGGAGGAGAAAGCCAGCGTTTATAGATTCAAGGAGTCATACACTTTGCGTACGAGGAGCTAGTTCCTAAGGATGAGCTCGACGTGGACCCACCCGAAGAGGAAGTCTGTGAGGTGGAAGAAAACCACCCATGCAACAAGCAACCACGAGAAGCATGCGCGCACTACGTGCTTCTAGCGACCACCGGAGATGGAAGGCTGTAGGACCACCTACAGCACAGCGCAGACAGAGACAGTCACCGGATCGGTACACTGGATACATGGCTCTTGTGAGTCAATGTGTTGTGACGGAGCCATCCTCTTTTGAGGAAGCTGTGGAGGAACCCGTATGGGTTGATGCCATGATCGAAGAATATGATTCGATCGTCAGGAACAGTGCATGGGAGATTGTCCCAAGACCGGTGGGGAAATCAGTGGTGGGTTCGCGATGGATCTACAAAGTGAAGCAGGCAGCTGACGGGAGTGTGGAGAAGTACAAGGAGAGATTTGTCGCCCGTGGCTTTTCACAGATCGAGGGGATTGACTATGAGGAGACCTTTGCACCTGTCGCAAGGTACTCTTCCATACGGACGATCCTTGCTCTCTCAGCGCAGATGGGGTGGCACATTCATCAGATGGATGTGAAGACCGCGTTCCTCAATGGAGTTATTGAGGAGGAGGTGTACATAGAGCAGCCTGAAGGTTTTGAGATCTTCAGCAGTGAGTCGCATGTGTGCCGACTCAAGAGAGCACTGTACGGGCTGAAGCAAGCACCTCGTGCTTGGTACACTCGGACAGACAGCTACTTCACCGGGCTTGGATTCTCCAAGAGTGAGGCGGATCCAAACCTGTACCAGATTGTGGTGGAGGGGAAGCTGTTGATCATCGCACTGTATGTAGATGATCTGATTTTGACTGGCGACGAGCAGTTGATACTTTCATGCAAGGAGGATCTTGCACGAGAGTTTGAGATGAAGGACCTGGGCATCCTTCATTATTTCCGGGGATTGGAGAGTTGGCAGCGCAGTGGAGGACTGTTTGTTTCTCAGGGCAAGTATGCCCGGGAGATTCTGGAGAGGTTCAACATGCAAGGCTGCAAGCCTGTTGACACTCCTCTTCCTGGTGGTTGGAGGAAGGAGAATGCTACTTCAGCGGAGGTAGTGGATGCCACTGTCTATCGACAGTTGGTGGGGTCGCTTATGTATCTGGTCAATACACGACCCGATATATGATGTCAGGCAACTGGCCTTTTCAAAAGATCATATGTAAGCTCAATGTTTTTTTTAATACAAAAGTATGTATTAAGGCAATGTATTTAGAGGCACATCGGGATATGGTTCATGGTGCCACGAGGATCAACAGTGCATGGTTTGTTTATTGGTGACCATCATATCAGAGGTATCAGAGATTGTGTTCAGCGGAGAATCATGATGCTTTCAAATGTTCCCACGGAGGATCAGGATGCCGACATCCTGACGAAGGCGCTCACCAGGAGCAAGTTCGAATTCCACAGAGGCAGGATAGGGGTTGCAGATAATCCATATCTTGCCGAGAGGGAGTGTTGAGAATGCAGCAAGATGATGGAGCTTAGTGAAATGAAGTCGCCTTCACTAAGTGGGCCCGCAGGCAAATTCTGGCGCAAAGTCTATTTTTAGACTATGTCTATTTTTAAACATATGGAGCATGGTTCGGGGATTCCAGTATGAGATTCTTGGAGCATTGGTCATGTTGGTAAAAATAGATGGGACTCTATTTTTGTGACCTATAGGTCGAAGAGGTCGAAGTCTATTTTTAGACTGCCTCTCCTTAAAAATAGGGAAGTCAAATATTATTTACCCTTAATAATATTTGGACTATAAACTTCAGTTTACTCTCTTGGAGCACTTCAGTTCGAGCCTTGGAAGTGGCTCATGCATCTGACAGAGGAATTACGCTATTCCCAAGGGTTTGATGGCATCATGCACGGTTGACTTCAGTTAGGACTTCAGTGGCAGAAGTTGGTGGAGTTAATGAGACAGATAGTGGAGTTGTGTTCTGTTTATTTTAGTTGAACTGATTGAGATTAGTTTAACTAGCTAATCAATTAGTTATGAGTGGAGTGAATTAAATATTATTTAATTCATTAATTAGTAACTCATCATTCAACTCAAGAACACATCAGTTCACTACAGTGCATGATCAGTTCAGTGGAGACCAGTGAAAGAGATAGATGAAAGGGTGGAGTTAGCTATCAGTGGCGACATCAGTTGTGCATGAGATTTGCACCACACTTGGAGGAATTTACCATGATGATTGCGCTGTCAAGCCAAGGAGATTCGAACCTTGGATCTCTATATAGACAGGCCTGGATTGCGCAATAGAAAAAAAGGCAATTAGCGGTGAGTTTTGAACCAGTAACCTGTTCAAAACTGAGCTAGTTTGTGTGTAACTTCATGAGAAAGTACTGAGTACTTGTGAGGAGTATTGTACTGAGTTTGTTACATGATTTCTCCATTATAATATACACAATAGCTGCGGGGTTTTCAGCTATAAGCTTTTCCCATACATACTGTGTTAATGTGTATGATGAATTGATGTGTTATCGCTTGATTTTATTTCCGCATGTTTGATGATCTGAGTGGAAGAGATTATGTGTTGCATATAAATTCGAATTTTATGTGATCAGGATAGTCTCGGTGGATAATTAATCATTATTTAACAAATTTCTACAAATATTTGGACTATAAACATTATCCTATTCTCTTGGAGCACTTCAGTTAAGTGCATAGATGTGGCACAGGAGCTGACAGAAGGAATTACGCTATTCTTGAGGGTTAAGTGGAGCTATTTCATGGAGACTTCAGTTATAACTCATGTGACAGAGTTTGGTGGAGTTATTGAGGTAGTTGGTGGAGTTGTGTTCAGTTTAACTCAGTTAAACATAGTTGATCTAGTTGTATCTAGTCTAACTGATTGATACACTAGTGAGAGTGGTGTGAATTAATTATTAATTAATTCACTAATTATTAACTCATTAATCAACTAAAGAATACATCAGTTAACTACAGTGCATGGTTAGTTTAGTGGAGACCAGTGGAGAGGTAGGTGAAAGAGCAAGTGTGACTATCAGTTGTGACTATAGTGTTGCATTTTGCACCACAAATTTAGTGGATATGACTTTAAGGATTGTGTGAGCAAGGCTGGAGAAATTTGAGTTCATTCAAAGCCATTCTTCAGTAGTGATTGTGAAGTAGAGGCAGGCTAGCAGGTGGCATAGATTGGAGCATGATATTTTCTAGATCGGACCTGATTAGTGTGTAGCAATTGGAGATTGTACTGAGAGCTTGTGAGGAGATTTGTATGATGATTGTTACATGATCTATATGACATATAATATACAGATAGTTGGGGGTTTTCATCTTTAAGCTTTCCCATAAATTATTGTGTTCATATGTGTGAATTTTTATGGTTTAATGTGTGCATGCAATTGATTTAATTTCCGCATATGATGATCAATAGTATAAGAGATTATGTATTGTGCATGAAGTCAAATAGTGTGTGATCAAGAGAATCTCAGATGTATAACATATCAGTTATATAATTTCTACACAGTGATTGGTTAGGTTGTGAACCAAGGATGAAATGGTGGCATACCATTTGATTGAGTCGAGTGAGGAATGAAAGCACAAAAATATTGTGGGAGGGCACCATATTAAAAAAAATACTATCCAGGAACATATATATTGGGAAAAATTCACTATGTAGTTAGGAATATTTTCTAGGACCTTAATTTTTTAGATTTTATTCTAAACAACTTTATTTGAGCAAGTTAGGAAGATTTTCAAAGACCTTAATTTTTAGATCTTATTCTCAACCATTTTATTTGATTATACAAGTCGATGCCTTCATTGTGGCCATCTATATGTGTTTTTGTGTCTACTTAACTTCATAGAATGTGAATTTGAAGAACCATTTGTCTCATTCTCAATGGAAACTGGACATAAGCATGTAAATCTGACATAAAAAATAAGCATCGTGGCCATCTACATGTGTCTTTGTGTCTACTTAGCTTTGGAGAATGTAAAATTGAAGAACTATTTTCCTCGTTCTCAATGGAAACTGGACATTAGCATCTAAATTTGACATGAGAAATTCAAAACTTCAATCGAACTTACAAAAGAAACAATACTAGTTTTGGAGCAACATGTCCCTGTCCAGTAGTAAGGGAGTGTTTATAGAATGAGGAATCCAAACCCAACACATAGATCCATCTGAACATGCTTGTGAGCCTTCTTGAATGAGGAATCTGAATTCAATTCATAGCTCCATGTGAACTTGTTTTTGAGCTTTCTAATTGATGGTGAATAGATCATATTGGAAAACGTTCTACCAGGAGCCATACATGTGTACATGGCCTAGCAGGAATCTCAGCATGAAAGAAGTGGTGTGGTGTCCCTGATGCATGGTCACGAAAACAAGATTGGGGAAAGAATATTGACTCATGGTGAACGTGAAAGGGTAAAGAGGAAGGAGAGTATGATGTTGTTGTTGGCTGCATTGACCAAGTCATCACAAAAACAACCCATCTTCATACTTATTGCAAAGAGGGAGGAGAGTATGATGTCGATGCTGCAACTGATGAAGCCATCGAAAACCCAAGCCATCATGAAAATTGTCGCACCTACCAGTCAACCGTTTTCTCCATAGTCTGTCACCAAAGCGTTAAAACAAAGCCAAGTGTCCTAGGACTGTTCTAATGATGTTGCGACAGAGGATAAATAGTGGATGTTTTAGGATGTGAGTTACATATTTTTCTGCTATAATTTTCCAAAGTTTGTGTGTTTTTCTTTCAAATGAAGTAGAAATCTCTTTCTTTTTTTATAACATAAAAGTTAACCTAAACTTCAAGTGTGGTGGTATGTTGGCCCTGTTTTGTTTAATATGTGCACCAGAAAATGGGAACTGAACTTTAATATCTCGATGGAATATTTTTCTTCCTATAAACGTAAAAAAAAATTCCCAGCCATCTCTATTGCGTATCAAATGTTGGATAGAATTCTGAGCTCATTGAATAAATTGCTCCTGAAACTGGATGTGGTCATTTACATATGAAATTGCTTAGGGGCTTAATCTTAAGAACAATTCCTTCCCCTTCGATTGAAGTTATGAGGGGTAGCCATTCTATCAAACTCACCTGGGCTGGGCACCCTTCCTTATGATTTTGTTAGCCATGTGGCATGGGTGGGGCATGCCATAGAGAGAACGAAACACTTATTTACTTCCCTAATCTCACCTGTGAACAAATACCCATCGAAATTATATTAATTTTAGGAAATTTTACTTGGATCAAGGTGGCATGTGGGACTGATATTGTAGCCTAATATTTAAGTGAGGTCCTATATTGCAATCTATGATATAGAAATGTATGGTTTGTTAGAGGTTTTTGAAGAGAGTTGGCGTTTTTTTTCTTATATGTGGGTTATATGTTTCTCTAGGTTAAGTCATCGAGTTGATATTCGAACTTCGGAACAATAGAATTTGAAAATATGTGCCAGTAAAAAGTATATGATACAATTCACCATTACATTGGACAAAAGAATTAAGTCATTTTTTAGTTCCATTATAACTTCATATCTATATCTTTAATTATCTACCATTTTTCCTCTAAGAAAAACATGATAGATTTTCCCCAAAGTATCTGGATGGAGGTTGCTTTAACTATCATTGATAACATGAGCTAGTAACTTGGCATTTTCATTGGGACTCAAACCTCGACTAGACGAGAATTGGAGACCTCATGAAAAACTCTACCTTGAAACAACCCTTTCAAATTTACTGACCCCATTCATTGGGCTTATCTATCTATCTACCTATCTACATGGATTTTGTTTTCATATTTTTATAAGTTCTACAAAATGAGGAGGCTCAATATTTTACAAATATTTATTGCAATACCCTGACTGGATGATTTGGCTTTTCTTTTAATGTTTCAAGTAACAAAAAAATGAATTTTAACGATTTATTTTTAAAATTTATTAGAAAATTTAACTATGTTAGATCTAAGAATTTTGTGGACCTAATCTGAATGATGTGATTAATTCGAAAGACATTTATCAAAATTTAACTATCTTGATTAAATTCAATGTTGCTTCATATTCATTGAAATTCATATTTTTGAAATAAATCACCAAATGTGGGTGGCTAAGGATTGAAGTCATATACATAAGACCTATGGACTGTATGTTTTTTTTAAGACACCGAGAATATTTTAAATGTTGTTTTCCATGCTTGGGTTCTAATGCTCATATGCTATAAAGTGATGTTGTCATTGGAATAAAAAACTAATGATGTGTGTACCTTGCCGAAGCACCAGAGTTTGATATTCTGGTTAAGAGAACATGAATACGGGTAAACAATTCAGTTCTGCCTTTTTTGCATGGAGAATTAGGGTCTTTAGGATGTTGCTTCTCCAAATATTTCTAAACTATGATGACTAGTTGTTGTTCAAAAAATAATGATCAAGGTGTCCATATTGAAACTGTTTCCACACTTAAAGGAAATATTCTTGTAGTTGAGAGAATTTTCTCAAGAATAATTTAGAATCTGCCAATTTGGAGTTTGATCAAAGCTTGTAAATGTTCTGATTTAAATATATGAAAATTCTTGTGTTCTTTAAATTCATTAGCTATGGTATGTATCTTGAGGCCATAAGAGAGGAGCCCAAGAAATTTCAACTTGTCAAAATTTTGACATGTATCAAAATTCCAACGGAAAGACGATAAGTTTTACCCACTTTATGGGTTAAAGAATTAAATTATTTTAAGGGGTTGTTTCATTAAATAGTGTTGGCTCTTCTCAGTTTTCATTCCTATTATTGTATGAGGGGTAAACTTGTGATTTTCATTAGATAACAAGAGTTTTAGGATGATCTATATGGAGCAATGGATGGATTTGTGGTTTATCATCTTACTATATTTCTAGTTTGTCAGCTCCATAGTATATTTCCATTTGTGAAACTGAGCAGGTATGAAGGAATTTTTTTTTTAAACATGCATGATTCCCTTCAAAATAAGACAACACATCAGTATGCCTTTTCAATGTAATATTTTTGGAACCTAGTTTATATATTGGCGGAGATTGCAGAGTTTTTTATTATTAGAAGCATGGCATTTGTCTTTAATATATTCTACCGCAACATATGATGGATTTGGTTTCATTGAGGTTGGATTCTTTTGATTTTGCATGATATATGGATGATTTCTTAGGAATAACCTGTTAATTTCTTGGTCTTGATATAGGCAACTAGTCATGCGCAACATGTATATGTTGGTTGTCTTCCTCCAATGGTCAATGAGAAGGTAAAATTCTATTTTTTTTTTGGAACAATTCTTGATATGTTTCTAATAAGCTAATTAACAACCATAGAAATTTTAAAGTTATACTTTCAAGAAGTTGTAGAAATTGTCTTACAATTTTGCATTTGTTATCTATTGCTTTAGTGATTTGTATATACTCAATAACAAGAGTTCAGTGCAATTCATTACTTAAAAAATTTAAACATTTTCTGAACTTCAAATGTGTTCAACGCACTCCTTTCACAACAATTGAGACAAGTCTCACAAAGTTATGATGTTTGATAATATGAAAATTCTATATGTGTGTTCTTAATTTCACCGATGATCCATCTATTAAATCTCTACCTGAATCAAGAGATTGATGGATGTTTTCATGTTTAGAAAGGGTATTGTTTGGCAGAGTAATATAAAAGTATAGATAATGTTAACTATCTAAATATCCTTAGAACTTTAAAAGTGATGTTGAAGTGGTGTAGAAGGTAGTTACTCCCATGCATCCTTTTTATGGTGAACTGAATATTTATTTTCCTCATAGTTTGATTTCCAGAGAATTGCTACATATTTTAGTCAGGTTATGACCACTATAGGAGGAAAAAATATTGGGATAGGTATGGATTATAAGGAAGTATTTTAAGTTTGTATTTTTTACATAATTATCATAAACTCTAGAGCATGGAACTGAAAATTCTATTTGCGAGTAGGTGATGTTGCTATTAATTTCTATATCAATCATGAAAAGAAGTCTACGTTTGTGGAGATGCATACAGTTGAAGAGGCCAACATTGCAATGGTTCTTGATGGTATCATGTTTGAGGTACATTATTCTCTACTTATGCTCTAATTACCATTCTATTTAATTTAAAAAAAAAGTCTTACTCAGTTTTATAATAGTAGACAATTCCTTTTCCACCATTTTAATAAACTGAGCAATTGATTTTGTTAATTTTCTTATTATTATCATCGACTTTCATACGACGTTTCTGTGAGAGTGGGGAGACCAAGTGATTACAGTCCCTCATTGGTAGCAACCCTTGGCCCCAACCAACCCAATCCCCACCTTCATTTAGGTGTTTTTGGTCTTACACTAGGGTAAGTTATGTAATGCAACATTTGTATATCAGTGGCTAAGAAGTGAAATGCTTTATTTTGCTTGTGTGCTTGTTTTGTTTCTAGTCCTATATAAAAATGATACTCACATATGTGACATATAGATATTTTACTATGATAAATCCTAATATAACATGGCTAAATTATATATTTATAGCAGTGTTTGTAGGGTCCCATCTTACCCACCATCAATAATATAGAGAAATAGAGGTCACATAATCACTGATATTCATTTGCACAAAATCCTAAATAATTAGTCACTGTAAAATTGTTTCCAACAACAAGCCCTTTTTTATGAAATCTTTAGATAATACAAGAAACAACTGTCTTATTCTCTATTCACACTTCAGAAAATTATTAAATTAATTTTCATATTCATACCAAAAACTTGCATACATAGGAAGCTACACCCATTAAATAGTCTATTGAAGCTACACCCATTAACTAGTCGATTTATAATTTCTAGTACATAAAAAAGACAGTCACTAAGACTTATACACTAACAATTTATATGCACCAAAGCTATAGCCATTCAGGAATTTTTACAAACACTTTGAAAACATGCAATCTACAGTTAGTGAGGCCTTATGACAAACACTTTGCAAGGATGTAATCAAAATCCATTGAGGCGTTTTGTCAAACACTTAGAAACAATGAATTTAAGATTCTTCTTCAACATATTTATCTCCTAAAATTCATCAATTGAAACTTTAAATGTTGGCATCTTAAAATAGGGACTAAATAATATTATTCTTTCATCAAATACTCAACAACAGGCGCACATAACTCACATCAGCGAACTGCAAAATCGCCCAGATTTCCAATCTGGGTTCTGAAAAGTATTTTTTTGGAATCAAATCAGGGGTTACATGTTCTTTAGGCACAGATACCCCCTGATGTTGGGCTGAATTGAATTCAAAATGCCCAGGAATGCTATTCTTAAAACAGCAAAAAAATTATATCCTTAATGTTTCATTTATGACGTTTGTCAAACACATGGAATGAAAACTTTCAACTACAACACTACATGAGGAAAAACAACCCAGAGTTATGCTACTAAGATATGCTCATTGAATTGACACATTTCTAAATCCACCATATGAGTTCTTGAAACATTTTACAACCCACAAGCTAATTCATTTGACATGATTTGACAAGCTTATTGCACACATTGCTAGAATTTGACAAACACATGGCAACCTTGAATGCTACAGCCATTAGGGCTTTCTATCAAAATTCTGATAGTGCTATTACAACAACTTGAATAACAAAAAATTTAATTATTGATAATAATATGAAACATAAGCCATAACTGAATCTCAAACTTACCTCAAACATTTGATCTTCCAAACCATATTTTAGTTGCCATTATTTTTGCATTTTATTTTAAGGGTTGATTCTGTAATTCCTCCCTCTCATATAAGAGAGAGAGAGAGTTACATAGAGCCATGAGAATCATCAAAGAGATAGGTGTGAAGTGATTGAGGAGATATAATTCCCTTTTAATAATAATATCATGATCTCATAAAATATAATAATAATATTAATAATATTAAGGATTAATTTCGAGATTGAACTATTATGATTGATTAATCATAAGTTAAGTGATTTTCCTTCAAGTATACTTGATTACCCATAAGAAAATTTGCTAACCCCTCCCACTATCTCTGCACTGTCTCACAAGATGATCTCCACCTCCTATCCCAACATTGTTGACTTGGTCAAACTTGACCTTGTCCACATGCAAATATCCCTGTTCACACATGGGGGTGCAAAATACAGCTCCTATGATAATCCATTTTCCCATTATGAGTTATTTTATTCATATTTTTAATATGCATGGGCCTCCTTACCCCTTTATTCAACTGTTAGGTGTAAAAGACAAAAATCAATAATCCAATCAGTTGTATGCTAATTTTGGAATATTACAATCGTTCCCTCCCAAATGTTGCTTGTCCTCAAGCAACTATAAGGATAGAACTGAAGAGTCTCCCCTCCTCCTAATGTAGCATCCACATATTATGGACTCATCCAAAGAATAAGATGTTGTTTCATCAAAAAGTTTCCACATTGCTCCTCCCAAGCATGTAAGTTAGCTATAAGGCTGTCATCATAAAAAGGTGAAATACTCAAGAAAGTAAAAAAGTGTTGTCTAGAGGTCCCTTTGAGGCATGGTATCTGAAGTGCATGGCGAATCATCATTCCCATGTGGATCCTCCATCCCCAAGCAATCATCCATGCAAAGTGAGTTACCTCCCAATATGGCAACTCCTGAAAATCTTCCTCCACCAATGGCTCCTGCATTGTAGGTGGGCTGAAAATCTGACCATGGTAGACAAAATAGCCTACCCCATGCTATCCTCCTCTCCACTTAAGATAAGTGTAGATTTTTTTCTGATCTTGGGCTACAATAATTTTGCCTTCAAGAGGCAAGTTGAATACTGGATCTCCAAAGATCTCTCCTCCAATGTTGTGAATCAAGCTGGCCCAAACCATCCTATATGTGATGAATAGGATATGCTCACCACATGGCATCCAAATGAGAAGAATATTGTAGGTCTCATATAGTGCTGGAATGTGCCAACAATCTCCCAAGTGGTCACAACATATTTTTTCAAACTGATGCTTCAAAAAATTACATGGCAAGATGTTTATTGAAGAATGGCTAGTTGTGCATGTCAATACATCTACTAGTGAATAGTAAATGGCTTGGTGAATCAACTGAGCATACATAAAAGAACAATGAAACATTTTCCCAAGGCTACATAAAATATGGCTATCTCCATCACATAATTTGGCCCAAGTTTGACCATGGGGCTCAAAGAGAAGCTTTCCCTCTTGTGGAGCAATGCACTTTATAGAAATGGAAAGAGTATGCAAAGACTGTGTTAGATAATCAATAGTTACAAAAAAAAAAATTCTTACCATGTAATAAAATTAAGATGATGATGGGACCCATGAATAAGCCCTCCATAGTGGCATAACATACTCTCATGAAGAGAAATGAATCATATGATGCATAAGGATCCTCCTTCTTATGCTTGGAAATCCAAGTTAAGAATAACATACTATAGTAATAGATGTTCCCACCCACTACTTCATCACTCTCACCTATGCTCACCAAGTGCATCAAATATGAAATGATCTTGGGGATACTCCATCAATAAACCTAAGCTCCAAAGTGATAGTGTTGTTGGCCCATGTAAACAGGCTCCTTCCAACTCATAACTCCATTCTTTGACATGCCCCTTGTCAAAGACATCTCCCATAATGCTGCTATATGTAGGAAATTCCTTCCAAGGTAGAAGTATCTCCTCATCATCCAAAGCTAAGGAATAGCCCCCTTGCACCATGATAGTGCCATATCCTTGTTGGGTATGTGTTATATTCTTTCCACGACTAGCCCCACGCGCTGTACGTTGCGCCGGGCACAGCAGGGGGGTCACAAGGGGAGAGGTAGCCCCCACTATTGGGGTCTGGGGCAGCGCCCCGATGAAAATTTGTTTGATGTGTGGACCCGCCCATGTTTTGTGCATGATTTTGCACATGGTTTTGGGGTACGATGTTTTTCGGCCCCTGGTATTTTGTAGATCCGATCAAGGGAACTACGGTTATGTTCTAATCTAGGGTTAATGGATTGGGGTTTATGTATGCTTCGGCATGTATATATATGTGTTGTAACACTAAAAGGAATATAATGAAAAATCAAGCTGGTCGTCCCGATTTGGGATCCAGGGGAAAATCTCTGTGTTTATATGTTTTATGTTTTATGCTCTTGCTATTGTTTATTTTCTGTTATAAGAATCGTGTGTAGATATTTCTGTTCAGGGTTAAAACCTACATTTGGTATCGAAGCTGTTTCGGCTTCAAGGGGACGCCTTTGTTGTTGAGGGTTTTTTGCTCGGGCCTGTGGTAGACCCTGCGCAGTGGGAGATCTGCGGGATCGATTCTTGCGGTGAAAGAATATGGCGAGCGGCGGAAAGATAGAGATCGATAAATTTAATGGTCAGAGTTTTGAGTTGTGGAAGCTCAAGATGGAGGATCTGCTGGTGGATAAAGATCAGTGGATCGCGGTAGATCCAGGTACTAAACCAACGGCAATGTCAAATGAAGACTGGAAGAAACTGGATCGGAAGGCTAAGAGCACAATACGGTTGTGTGTCTCAGATTCAGTATTGTTGAATGTATCTGGGGAAGCTACGATGAAGAATTTGTGGGAAAAACTTGGGACTTTGTACCAATCTAAGTCTCTGGTGAATAAGTTGTTCCTGTGGAAAAAGCTGTATAACCTGAGGATGAAGGATGGAGACTCGGTGACAGAGCATCTAAATGCCTTCAATACTGTGGTAAGTCAGTTGTCATCTGTTGATATTAAAATCTCAGATGAAGATAAGTGCATCAGTTTGTTGTGTTCTCTACCAAACTCGTGGGATAGTCTGGTTATTGCAATAGGTAGCAATACAACTACCTTGAATTTTGATGACATTGTCTTAGCCTTGCTGTCGGAGGAAATGAGACAAAGAAATATGGAGGGCCAGAATGGAGATGCCTTATCTGTACGAGGAAGGTCCCAAAACAGAAACAAGAATAAGGTTTCGAGTGGGAGATCCAAATCTAGAGGGAGATCTAAATCTCCTAGAAAGTTTGTAAAGGTATGTTGGAAATGCGGAAAGGAAGGGCACTACAAAAGGGACTGCATATCTAAAGCTCCTGAGAAAGGAAAGGGATCTGATGATGCTCCTTCTGCAGAGGAAAAAACCACCTCGGATGAAGGTGGGGATGTGTATTTGGCTTCCTCTTCAAATACACATGTAGATCATGAGTCATGGTTGATTGACTCAGGTGCATCCTTTCACTTCACTCCCCATAGGGAGTGGTTCTGTGAGTATGAGAAATATGATGATGATGTCTTCCTAGGGGATGATAGGAAGGCCAAAATCATCGGACATGGAAAGGTCAAGCTGAAGCTGCAAGGTGGAAGGATTAGAACACTTCCTGGTGTTCTGCATATTCCTGCATTGGCCAGAAATCTGATTTCTGTAAGCAAGATGGATGATACAGGTGTAAAAACAGTGTTCGAGAAAGATGCCTGCAAGATGGTTCGGGGAGCACTGGTATTAATGCAGGGAGTTCGGACTGGAACTCTGTACAAGCTACAAGGTAGCACAGTTATTGATGGGTGTAACAGTTCTGTGGTTCCTGAAAGTGGGACGGAAAGCCTAGCTGTGTCTGGAGAAAAGACCATGCTATGGCATCAAAGGCTTGGACATATTGGAGAGAAGGGCCTTCAGATACTGCAAAGAAATGGTATGGTAGAAGGTATGTCTAATTTCTCTCTGGATTTCGATTTCTGTGAACATTGTGTATATGGGAAGCAGAATCAGGTGATTTTTCCTTCTGGTGCTAAGAGGGCGAACAAGATATTAGAGCTTGTGCATAATGATGTGTTTGGGCCTGTGTCGGTTCCATCACTGGGTAAGTCTGTGTACTATATTTTATTCATAGATGAATTCTCAAGGAATACATGGATACATTTCTTGAGGAATAAATTTGAAGTCTTTGACAAATTTAAATAATTTAAGGCTCTAGTGGAAAAATAGACATAGAATAAGATAAAGGTGTTGAGGACACATAATGGTGTGGAGTTCTAAAAAAAGGAATTTGAAGAGTTCTGTAAGAAGTGTGGTATAGCATGGCAGAAGATTACTCCGTACACACCTTAGCAAAATGGATTTGCAGAAAGAATGAACAGAACACTGATGGAAAAGGAAAAAAGCATGCTCAGTGAGTGCGGGTTAGGAAAAGGATTAAGACGAGGAAGCGAGTGGAAGCGCATGTTACTTAGTTAACGAGATCACCTTCATCGGCGTTGGAGGATAAGACTCCACATGAGTATAGACTGAGTAGAAACCCTCTCTTTCACATCTAAGGGTATTTGGATGTGATGCATATGTACATGTTCCAAAGGAGAAAAGGACCATGTTGGATAATAAATATGAAAGGTGCATCTTTATTGGGTATAAGGATGGTTTAAAGGGTTACAAGCTTTGGAACCCAGAAATAAGGAAGGTTGTGTACAGCCGAGATGTGGTGTTTAGAGAGGTAAAATATTTTGTTACACATGAATTCCTACCAAAGGAACCTAAGAAGATAGAGTTTGAGCTAAAGGAGGATGAATCAGACTCTACAACAAAAGAATACTCGGAAGAGGAAGAGCCAAAAACTCCAGCTGTGAGAAGATCAGTTCGGGAAAGAAGGCAACCAGAAAGGTATAGTCCATCTTCTTTCTATTCAAGTTTTGCTTTAACTATAACTGATGATGATCCTAGAACTATCAAGGAGGCAGTAGATTCAGAGGATGGAAAACTCTGGAAGGAGGCCATGGTTGATGAAATGGCATCCTTGCACAAAGTGAGCATGGATGCGGGTGGGTGCGAATTTGGAAGGAAGCCCATTGGGAGAAAATGGGTGTTTAAGAAGAAGATGAATGTAGAAGGCAAGGTGGATAAATACAAAGCTCGGTTGGTAGCAAAAGGTTATTCCCAGGTGCCGGGAATTGATTTTGGTGATATTTTTCTCCTGTTGCCAAAGTTACTTCTATTAGATTACTTTTATCTATTGCTGCTGCATTTGGTTTTGAGATAGAACAGATAGATGTGAAGACATCATTTCTTCACAGGGATCTAGAAGAGGAGATCTACATGAAGCAACTTGAAGGATTTATGGTGAAGGGTAAGAAAGAACTGGTATGCAGGTTGAAGAAGTCCCTGTATGGGTTAAAACAGTCACCAAGGATGTGGTATCAGAAATTTGATACCTATATACGGGGACTTGGCTTCACCAGAAACAAGGAGGATCACTGTGTTTATTTTAAATTAATTGATGACCGTGTTATTTATTTGGTCTTGTATGTGGATGATATGTTGTTGATTGGAAATGACAAAAAAATTATCCAATATTTGAAAGACCAAATATTCTCCAAATTCGACATGAAGGACTTTGGTGCTTTGCAAACTATAGATTGGGCATGGAAATTAAAGAGGTCGGACAAGAAGAATCTCGGTTAAACCAGAGGAAGTATGTCGAGACTATATTGCAAAGGTTCAATATGTAGGATAGTAAACCGGTGGATCATCCTATTCCTGTAGGTGTAAAGATGTCTGTTGAACAGTGTCCCAAGACACTAGAAGAAGCGGAGGATATGTTCCGTGTTCCATATGCAAGTGCAGTGGATAGCTTGATGTATGCAATGGTATATACTGGACCAGACATTGCACATGCAGTGGGAGTATTGAGAAGGTTTATGTCAAACCCAGGGAAGGAGTATTGGACAACAGTGAAGTGGGTTTTCAGATATTTACGTGGCACTAGTGATTATGGCTTGTGCTACCAAGGAAGACTAGGATTGGAAATAATGTTGGACATTCGTGGTTTTGTTGATGCAGACTGGGCTGGAGATCTGGACCAAATAAGATCTACAAGTGGGTATGTGTTTAGCCTATTTGGAGGTGCAGTCAGTTGGATGAGTAAAAGGCAGTCTATAGTGGCGCTTTCAACTACAAAGGCAAAATACATAGCAGCCACTCATGCAAGCAAGGAAGCAGTTTGGTTGCAGAGATTTTGTTCAAGTATGGGGTTGGTACAGCAAGCTATAACGATAGACTGTGATAGCCAAAGTGAAATTTTCTTGGCTAAGAACCCTGCTTATCATTCAAAGACAAAGCATATTGATGTTCAATATCACTTTGTTAGAGATATGGTTGAGGCTAAAAGGGTGTTGCTGGTAAAGGTGGACACTTTGAAGAATGTTTCAGATGCATTGACAAAGTATGTGAGCACTCGGAAGTTCTCTTGGTGTAGAGAAACAATGGGTGTTGAAGAATTGGCCCAATGACTAAGTTCTCCTATGGCCCCCTGTGGAAAGAAAACAACAAGTGGGAGAATTTTGGGTATGTGTTATATTATTTCCACGACTAGCCCCACGCACTGTACGTTGCACTGGGCGTAGCAGGGGGGAGGTAGCCCCCACTGTTGGGGTCTGGGGCAGCGCCCTGGCGATTTTTTTTTTGGTGTGCGGACCCACTCATAGGCAGATCCACCCATGTTTTGTGCATGATTTTGCAGATGTTTTTGGGGTACGATGGTTTTCGGCCCCTGGTATTTTGTAGATTCGGTTAGGGGATCGACAATGTAGATCCGGTTAGGGAACTACGGTTATGTCCTAATCCGGGGTTAATGGATTGGGGTTTATGTATGCTTCAACATGTATATATATGTGTTGTAACACTAAAAGGAATATAATGAAAAATCAAGCTGGTCGTCCCAATTTGGGATCCAGGGGAAAATCTCTGTGTTTATCTGTTTTATGTTTTATGCTCTCGCTATTGTTTATTTTCTGTTATAAGATTCTTGTGTAGATAATTTCTGTTCAGGGTTAAAACCTACAATCCTACTCCTGCAACATCATGCCAAGTGTGAGAGAAAATATGCCCTTGCTCTCTCAAGAACAATCCATGCAACAATAGCCTTTTCTATCCCTTCATACCTCCACCATACAAACCATGTAGTGGAAACATAATTATGGATATGAAGAATGTCATATCAACACAATGCATCCATACTCCTTGTTTCCCTATGGTGCAAGTATCCTGCCAAACTCCTTCCTCCCTCATATCCTTTGAGAGAGGATATGACTCAAGATGGCCAAACTCTTTTAAGAGTAGCCAACGTAGCCATGACTCCTGCTGCCCAGTGTCATAAATCTGCAAGTAGCTCTCCATATTATTTCTCTCCAACCACCTCCATTCATCCTTGTGTGGATGTCTCCTATCATGCTCCTCCTTGGCACTCCCCAAATGAGGACTACCATCCTCCCAAAATAGATTTCTCTCCTTGGAAATATCCTAAAGAAGATCTCACACCGGTGGCCATCTTGAATCCATAAGGATCCAAGTGTGTTGGAGGCAAAACCTCCTCACTGCTGCTATATGACAGCGATGTTAATCTCTCCAATGATGTATTGGTTGTCTCATACTCCAACTCAAAGATGAACCTGTGGTTTTGCATGGAATTATTTTTGACAAGGTTCATATTTTCCTCCAAGTTTTTAAACCCCAACCTCAAGTGTGGTATGCAACTCAACATAGGCACATGAGGATCATGGTTCCTCCCTTCCTTGATCAAGTCAAGGTTTCACAACGCAGTGCAATTCTGTTGCTCTAGATCAGCAGTATGCAATGGTACATATCCCTCCATAAGATGTGCATAAACAATAGGAACAGAAATTGGAAGCTTAGGCATACCGTGGTGAAATTTGGAAGAATTGTATGGCTGCAAGAGTTTCTTCCTCCAATGTGTTGGCTCCCCCAGCTGCTGATGTTGAAGGTTGCTCCTCCAAAGTAGTGACAATGCTGGTACAAGTCTCCTCAAGTGGTGGTGAGGGCTTATCTTCTTCTGATATTTCTTCATCAAATATTATGATCACCCTTTGAGTGAAATCTGCAAAAGTAGATAATCAAAAATGTTTCACATGGCTAAACCACCAAGTGCTTGCTTCCCCTTCCAGGTGCAGTGCTGCAATCTTTATAGCCTCTCTTTCTACCACAAGGTGTAGTAGGAAGAATTCTTTTAGGTTCATCACCCATGCCTTTGCTGCACAAGTGAGTGATCCATCAAAAGTGGACAATAGAAATATATTGCCTCTCATCATCCCATTGTTGTAGGGCCTCCTTTCTTCTTCCAATTGAATAAATTGAGGAAGAGCTAGAGTCTTTTTGAAAACTCTAGGCTGAGATTTGTATTTTGCAAGGTACCTCCTTAGAATTTCTGATTCCAAGTGCTCTTCATGCCTCTAGTCTTCTCCTCTTCGAGAATAGGAAGTGCATAGCTCTTTCTCTTCTCCAAGCCCTCTATGAGTCTCATTGCATATCTTCTCCTTCATCTGCTTCACCTCCTTGGAGAGGTTCTTTCTGGATCTGAAGAATAATGAGAGAAAGCTCATTATTTCCATCATATTGATCTTTTATCTCCTTCTTTGTCTTCTTATTCTTCTGATAGAATAATGGCTAAAACTCACACGCTGAGCCAGTATTATGCTTTGATACCACTGTAATATCCCAAAATAGCGAAAATCAACAATACTGGGAATATCTTATAATATCCCAATATTGGAGATCCAACAATACATGGAACATAAAATTAAAAGAGTAGTGATAAATCAACACATAAGATGCAAGAAGATACAAATATCCATTATATTGAGATCATAGCAGAAAATGCATACAATATCTTGAGGAAACAATCACTCAAACTAGACAATACAAGCCTCAAGAAACATGTAAATGGAAAAATGAAGATAACTGCTACACAGAAAATGCCCAAGGCTATGACAACACAGTTTTATTAGAGGAACTGCTGCTGGTAAGTGCCAATACACAAATATACAAATATAGGGCCCAAACAATGTTGGGAGTGAAGATATAGACTCCCAAACTGGATTTCAAGACAATCCGGAAAGAATTTCCTGAAATATACAAAATGGAAAAAATCTCGGAGTTTCAGGGCTGAGTAGCAGCTGCAACTCAAGAACTAGATGGAGATGGCTGTAGATGATGCACAAGCTAAAAAAACCTTCTCCCAATGGATCTTCCAAGTGAAAGTTTGATCTTAACACTGAAGATCTCACCCTCCAAACAATCACTACAACCCTCATTGCAGATGCTCACTGAAAATAACGCAGTCAAGGAGAGGGAATGCATTGTAGATGATGGAAAATGGTTGGCCTGATGCCAAATATGGTGAAATAAGCCCATATGCTTCCTCACTAATCCTCCAAAGGAAAGAATGCTTCCTCCTTTGAAAAAAAGCTCTGGAAGTGGTGTTGAGTAACCTCCACTACAACACCCTGCAACACAACTCAGCTCTAAAAAAAAACTACGAAGGAGGATGCGTGGCCTAAAGCATGAATGTGGGGAATTGAATTGCAAGCTCCCTCAAGATACCTCTCAAGAAAGGAGATGGGAGTCCCGCTCGGGAACACCCGGTGCTAAGCAGCACAGCAACTCTGCTAAACAGCAAGAGAATGCACAAGAGTCTAACCAAACCATAAAATCAATAATAAATAACATGAATAACAATGGTTGTCTTGCCCTCCTTTTAAACAAGTGAAAGCCCTCTCACCATGGGTCCCACTCATTAGGGTTTCCTCCACCAAGGAATATTCCTCCCACTATCTCTGCGCTGTCTCACAAGATGATCTCCACCTCCTATCCCAGCACTGTTGAGTTGGTCAAACTTGACCTTGTCCACATGCAAATATCCCTATTCACACATGGGGGTGCAAAATCCAGCTCCTATGATGATCCCTTTTCCCATTATAAGGGATTTTATTCATATTTTTAATATGCATGGGCCTCCTTGCCCATTTATTCAACTATTAGGTGTAAAAGACAAAGATCAATATTCCAATCAGCTATATGCTAATTTTGGAATATTACAGAATATGAAAAAATGAAAAGGTAGACTCAAATAAGATAGAGTTTTCTTTATTTTGGAGGAGAAAATTTCTACAGAAATGTATGGTTCTATCCGCTAGAAGTTGTACCTTATGAAATTGATTTTTTGGTAGATTTAGGGTGTCAGCTAAATTTATTAAGATTTTTTTTTAATTCTTTCATTCTATTGGAAATGACTGACACTCACAAGAAAATTTGTTGATGAAATTGAAGCTAGTATTCTTGGGAAAACTAATGAATTTTGAATTAAAAGAGACAATCACCTTCTTCATGTTTTATTTTAGTGTAAAGGTGAAATCAATGATGATTATATACCTGACTTAGAATTTTTACAATTTGTAGATATTGTGGCTATCAACAAAAAATAAAAGAAATCAGTGATGAATATAGGGGACAAAATTACAGAAACACCTTTGTTTCTTGAATGAAACTTTCAAAGTAGAGAAAAAGAGGAAAAGATAAAGAAGAAATAAATGTTCATTCCCTAGATTTCATCATGAGATCTAAATAAAATGAAAAGAAGCATTTTCTATGCACAAGTGTATGGAGTAAATTTCTTACTTCTATAAAACAAAAGCTAACTGAGGATTGCACATCAGAATCCCCTATTGCATTTTGGCATAGGGAAAATTATTTCGTAACACTTCCATATAATCCTCTTGTCAAAATCAACCTTTAGAAATATTTTGCAACTATCACGATCCCCTCATAAATATAAACATGTTAAAAATAGAAAAATAATTTATTGGAAAAGGGACTCATCGAACCATCAGAAAGTGCTTAGGCATGTATAGAGTTTTATTTCAACAAGCACTCTAAGCAGAAATGAGGAAACCTAAGAATGGTGGTGAATTATAAACCACCCATCAAGGTTTTGCAACCCATCATGTATCCACTACCTAACAAAATTTCATTATTGCAAACGGTCAAAGGAAAAATAGTTTCTAAGAAGTTCAATTTAAAACAAGACTACAATTGAAGATCACCATAAGACTACATTTGTGGTGCCACATTTTCATTACCAATAGAAGGAAATTCCATTCAACCTAAAGAGTGAATTTAAAAAATAGATGGAACACATATTCAAGGATCCATGGTTGATAATCTATGTATATGATATTCTTGTTTTCTCATAAAATATCCAAGAACAACTAAAACATATTCAATGAATTTTTAGTTGGTTTGCAAGCATGGTCTCGTTCTTTCTAGAACCAAAATGGAAATTGGGAAAGTAGAAATTGAATTTTTGGGTTTTGATATTTCAAAAGGGAATTTAATTTTGCAATATCATATTATGAATGCATTTTACCAATGTCTTAATATGGTAATAAATAAGATCAAATTGTAGAGGTTTTTTGGAAGCCTAAATTATGTTAGACCATTCTACAAAGGACAGGTGAAAGATATTTTTATTTTGTGACTAAGGTTGAAGAAGGCACTTTCTTCATGGTCATAAAAGATGACTCTTGTTTTTCAAAGAATAAAAGAAAAAAGAAAATAGCTCCATCCTCTTTCATTACCCATAGATGAAGGTGACTATATTATTGAAACTCGAACTTGGGAAGGTGTGCTAATTGAGAAAATAGATGTTAAGGAATAAATATGTTCCTATACCTAAGGACCATTTCATGGTGCTAAAATAAAATATTTTCTAGCCACACGGAGTTATTAGCAATTAAGAAGACTATATAACATATCAAGATTTACCTAAATACAATACCTTTCTTAGTAAGGATAGATTTGAAGATCCCACACCAAGAATTCTTAAGTTAGAAAAAATTCTAATTGAGGACACTCAAGAATCCAAAAGTGGGCATTTTGGTTAGACAATTATCACTATACAAATTGTTGAATTTTCTAGAAGATGTACAATAGATACAATTTTCTACCAGGTAATTACGTCCTAATTACTTTCAATTGGTATTTGTGCCTCTACTATCATTGAATAATTACATTTTAGAAAATATCAACATTAAATGCATCAAAATTAGTAAAGATCGTATAAATATAGCCATGCAAAATAGAGACACAAATTTACCATGGGAAACCAAACCTTGTGAGAAAACCCAACACGTTTTTTTTAGGAGACATTATTCTTTAGCAAGATTTACAAAACTACAATTCATCTAGAAATTTGTGCCAATAATCAAATTCCAATTATTAGTGAAACCTGGTCCAACAAAAACAAGGCAACGCTAGTCATACTAGCCAAAATACAAATAAATCAACATTATTCAAATATTCAACCTACAGTCAAACTTTGGCCTTGCGATCAAAAACCTATTGTCAATTGCAGTCAATGAACTATTGTTTGTATTCAAATTGTGGTCAAGAATCCTATGGCTTACAGTCAACCCCCAATCAAAAAATTAGTCAAACAAAGATAAAAATTATGGTCAATGTCCAAGTAAACTTGTTCAAAACTATACTCTTTCTCCACTTGTGCGATTATCCAAGAACGGTAATGAGATCAAAGAAACTTTTTCTTTGTTGGTGGTGAAAAATGAGGTATCACATATTCTATTTATACTTGTCAAATTAGGGTGAAATAACCAAGGGACACAACCTTTCATTTTTTGGGCCAACATGTCACTCCAAAAAATTTATTATTTCAATTTTTCTAGGCCAGCTTGGAAATCCCTTTTTCCATGCAGGAATACCTCATGATGCTACAAAAATCAACACTCCCTCTTAGTGAGGGAGGCATTCACCTTAGCTGCAAATAGATTCCCGTTAGATGAAATTTCTCCTTCCTAATGAAAGGTTAAAGATATTGCTATGTTAATGTAGTGTCCCCTCACATGCACGAATATAGATATAGATCGCTACATCATGTAGCAAGAAACATGAGTAACTTGGGCCATTTTCCCCTTGCTAAATCAGCATGGCTTCTCAGGTAAATGTATCCAACTCCTTTGGTAAAATCAGCATGACCCATCCAAAATAGCATGGATTCTTAGGAGAAGTTATGCCCTTGGGCCATACACCCCTGTCCAAATAAGCATGGCCCAATCAAATCAACATTACTACTCAGGTGAATGTATCCATCTCCCCTGGTAAAATCAGCATGATCCAACCAAATCAACATGGCTTATCAAGAGATGGTCTGCTTGATCCTGTAAATACATCAACACTTCCTCTCAATAAGGGAGACCTTATACATCATGCCAAGATTGTTTATGAAGTATACAAACTTCACTATAGACACAGGTTTGGTGAGAATGTATGCAATCTACTCATATGTGGATATGTACTAGAGCTTGACTACTCCTCTCTGCACCATGTCTTAGTTGAAGTGATACTTTATCTTTATGCTTTGATCTGTCATGAAAACCATATTATTAGAAATATTGACACATTTTTTATTATCACAAAATATCAAGGTTGGATCAAGCTCCTAATCAAATAACCCTACAAGTGACTTCCAAAGCCACATTGCTTCCTGAATAGTGAAATTGGATAGAATATACTGTGCCTCTATTATAGTGAGTGTGAAGTAAATATTCTTCCTGCTAAACCAAGATTTCATAGTTGATCCCAAGTTGAAGTAGCACCCCAAGGTGCTCTTTCTATCTTTTGCACTCTCAGCCCAATTTGAATATGTATACTCCTACAACCTCACTTCACCACACGAGACATAGCTCAAACCATATCCAATTTTACCTTGCAGGTACCTCAACACATGCTTCACTAGAACCCAATGTACCCTCCTCAACTCAATCATAAATTGGCTCAAGGTGTTCCCTTCAAAGAAAATATTAGGCCTAGTGTTAACCAAGTACATCAAGGATTTAATTAAATTCTTGTACATCGTGGGATCCACCAAATGTGAATCTTAAGTGGAATCACTCAGCTTCTTCAGATTGGTCATCATAGTTGTAGCCATGGACTTGTATTCCATCATGTTGAGTCTCCTCAAAATATGAACAATGTACCTCCTTATCCAAGAAATATCTCATCAGGTCTCTACCACACCTCTAATCCCAAAAAATAATTCATTAGGACAAGATCCTATTGAAAAATAGAGTGCAATATATACAAGAAATATTTCTGAACTATGATAATTACTTGTGAATAGATATTACGGTTATTTTAGCATTCAAGTATATTCATAAAGCAATTACAATTGAGAAATTCAACCAATAACTATGAAAGGAGAGTAGAGATCACAATGCACAAAACAAGAGAAAATTTTTTCCTTGGGAAAACCCACTCCAAGTGCCAATTCAACCCTCAAAGATCTCAGAAAAAATATCCTTCAATTATATCCCCAAAAAGGTTTGTAATGAAGTCTCTTATAGATCTTAAATATGGTCGAAATTTAGCCTCTGTCTCAGCTTTAGATTTTGGATGATGCCATAGAATATTGAGCCTCAAATGTCTACATGAACATCATACCTTAATTCCACATAAACCTTAAAATAATCCATAGATAAATAGCTTCACAACTCATCCTCCTTTATACTTCAAGTGCAGGGTATCGAAGATGACCAATGTAATTTTTTTTTTCTCCTCAAGTATTCTTGTCTCCTTCACATGAAATAGATATCATAAAATGATGCCCAATACACTTTCGAGGAGATCAAATGGGGTATATATATAGCCTTTCTCTACTTTAAATGGGTGTCTCGACATATCCTTTCTGAATGGGTGCCTTTTCATGTCCTTTTCGAATGGGTGTCTCTTCGCGTCCTTTCAAAATGAGTGACTCTAGAAGGGGGCCTGACATATCCTTTGGAGGGATGACGTGGAAAATTGGGGTACAAAATAATACATTATAAAATTTATTTGTTTTTTACTCTTTTGTAAATGCCACGAAGAACATGCCTTACTATAATTTTATTTTGAAAAATAAATAGCATGAAGGCCATTCTTAAATAAGTAAAAATAATTTTTTTATTTTATTTTTACATTGGATTACAATTACATCAAGGATTATCAAGACTGATCAAAGTGACATTTTTCAATACTCCCTCTTAGCTAGGGAGGTATTAATAATGTCTAACAAGATGTCAAAAAGTTAAAAATATTTCTAAGGAAAGATCTATACTATATTAGCATCATTAGAAAACCAATATCAACATTACCAACATCATAAAACAACTAATACCTCAATATTGTGGTACTCATATACATATTATACCAAAGATACATCAACCAAACAAGCTCTCTCTAGAAAGAGATTTGAGCATAATGTTGGGAGGCTACAACTTAGCCTCTAGGATCATTTTCCTAATTTTGGTCAATGTACTTGACATAGGGAAAACATCCCTAATTTTGGTCACAATACATGACATAGGACAATTTCTATCCACTCGACCATTCTTCCTAATTTTGGTATATATTCTTGACACAGGGATCACATCCCTAATTTTGGTCACAACACAAGACACGGGAAGAATATCTATCCACAAAACCATTCTTCTTACTTATGGTAAAATTAACATAGGTATAACATCCCTAATTCTGGTCAAGGTGACACGAGAATAATATCATGATGTAGTCAAATCAATGCTCCTTCTTATCCAGAGAGGTATTCTCCACAAGCACTATCTTATCTTTGAAATACAAAAATTTCCCTATGGAGAGAGTCTTCATTAGAATGTCACCTATCTACTTACCAGAGGAAGTGTACAAAAGCTTCAAGAATCCCTTCCACACCATTTCATGAATATAGTGATACGTGATACCAATATTCTTTGTTCTTCCATGGAAGGCTATATTCTCTGAAAGTTTCATACAACTTTGATTGTCACAAAATATTACGGTATAATCTAGCACCTAGTGAAATATTCAGGTAAGAAATTTTCAAATCTAAATTGTTTCACAACAAACAACACAAGCATCCATATATTCAGCTTCAACATAACTAAGTGCCATATATGACTTCTTTCTGCTTATCCAAGAAAGAATTACAGAGGCCGAACAAAAACATCCACTAGTCGTACCCTTCCCATCTTCAACAATTCCAGCCAAATTAGAATTAGAGTATCTTATAAACCAAATCTAACTGATTGCATTCTACCTCAATTTTTGGTACATCGATGGATCAATAACATGAGAATCAAAATATCTTAACTTCCATTTTTTATTTATCATGGGAGTTTCCATAGGTTTGCACTCCATCATCCCAAACTTCTGCAGGATCTTGATAACGTACTTCCCTTGTCCAAGAAAGTTTTCACCAAGTTCTGCCAAACTTTTTGACCCAAATAATAATGCATCGATCCAAGATCCTTCATATCAAATTTAGCAACCAACTCCATATTAATCTAAAGAATGAGATGATCCACACCTATATAAGTAAGTAATCTACATATAGTAATAATATCACATGTTTATTCTTCAAAAAATTGATATAAAGGTTTAGATCTGCTTCACTCTTGAAAAAACCAAGCCTTGTCAAATAAGCATCAATGTGAGAATACCATGCTCTCGGTGCTTGCTTAAGTCCATACAAGGCTTTCTTCAACCTGTATATGTTAGACTCTTTTCTGTGAACCTCAAACCTTTGACGTTGTTTTATGTACATATCTTCCTTAAATACACCATTGAGGAAAGAAATATTCACGTCCATTTGATATATATTCCATCCTACAGATGCTGCAATATAAATAAGAGATCTAATTGTTGTATACCTGGCATTCAAAGCAAAAGTTTCATTATAATATTCTCCCTCTTTCTAGGAGAATCCTCTAGCCACAAATATCGCCTTATATTTTTCAATACTTCCATCTGATGAATTTTTAATCTTATAAATCCATTTTTAAGTCGCAATATATTTTCCTTCAAGTCTTGCCATGATTTCCCAGACATCATTCTTCATAATTGATTGAATTTTTTATCATAACATCTCTCCAAACCTGCTGACAAGATGCTTCTTCATAGGTATAAGGTTCCAAATTAATAAGCTTTGCCATAAATGTTGCATACCCATAATATATTTTAGGCTTCTTGATTTCTCTGAATGTACCACAGGGAGCAACATGTCCTTCTGCATCTTGTAATGTAGTCCTTAACTAGACTAGTATCTTATTACTTTCAAGAACAATGATAGGATCCACAGGTTCAACCAGTTATTCAGGTTCTTGCAACTGATTAGTAGATGATTCATTAGGAAGATCCAAGCTTCCTTCTTGATGGGCCTTAGGTTCTTCATCTTCATTGGTATCCATGAGAGCTTCCTTGGATTTATTGAAGGAAACACTTTCATCAAAGGTAACATCTCGTCTAAGCTTGTTGTGTCATTGTCCCTTGATGTAGATTCTATAAGATTTGGAGGATTAATTATATCCAAACAAGATTCATTTATTTCCTGAAGGATCCAACTTCTTCCTCTTTTCCTTAGGTATGATAATATAGACAGGAAAACCCAAGATCCATAAGTGATCCACACTTGGATTTTGTCTAGTAAATGCTTCTTCATGGATGATGTTGTTTAACATTCGATGAGGAATTATATTTTGAATGTATACAATGGCTATGATGGATTATCCCTACAAGAACATAAAAAAGTCTTGATCATGTAGAATTTCTCTCGCAGATTCTTCATTAGATCTATTCTTCCTTTCAGTTACTCCATTTTTTTTTGGATTATAAGGAACTATCTTTAGAGATTTTTTAAGGTCTAAAATGGGTCTCCTAAGAAAAATGTACAACCAAAATAAAATTGATAAGTACCAATAGGATTCAAGGCGATGATGTCAACCAGGGGGATGATTCACCATTTTTGGATTAAAAAAGTAAAACGATTAAAAAATAATAAAATAATAAAACTACTTTTTAAACTCGTATTTTCAACTTATCTACCTAAGGTTTTACTCAAATTTCAAGTGGGAGTGCTCATTGGATGCATAATTTAATTACTCATTTTCTGTGTAGTAGGGTCCGTCCAAAGTATGCAACATGGGTGCTCCTTGGATGAGAAATCAAATTATGCACCCAATGAGTGTTTCCACTCGAAATTTGAGTAAACCCATAGGGAGATAAGTTGAAAATATGAATTGAAAAAATAGTTTTTTTCTTTTTTCCCTTTAAAATTTGGTGATGTAATGTAATCTTATTTTATTATTTCTACTATTATTTTATAATTTCCTTAGGAGGCCTAATTTAGACCTAAAAATTTCCCTAATGTAGCTCCCTCTTAATCCCAGCTTCCTTACAGAATGCAGCCAACTCCTTGGATGTGACTTCTCGTCCATTGTCAAATCTCAAGATCTTGATCTTCTTTCTAGACTGATTATCGACCCGAGATTTGAATTCCTAAAAATTTTCAAACACTTAATTTTTTTTCTTCAAAAGGTACATCCATGTTTTACAAGCGTAATAATCAATAAAATATACATATTACAAGGCACCTCCAAGATATTTCATAGACATAGGACCATAAACATCAAAATAAATCAGATCTAAAACTTCTTTAGCCCTACTATCACTGTAAGGGAATGATTTCTTGACATTTTTCACAAGGGAACATCCTTTGCAAGACCCTTCATGGTAAATTTTAAGCTTGGGCATGCTTGTCACCATTTCAATTAAAGAAGGAAATGATTTGTAGTTAAGATGAGCATGCCTTCTATGCCATAGTTCACATGGATTGATTTCATTGTGGGCCAAGGCTTGAGGAGGTTGACTTATGAGTCTATATAACCTTCCTTCACAAACACCAATAGTTCTAGAATTATTTATACTAGATACTTTCGGCTAAACAATCACTTTGCCATCAATAAAAGCTACTCTATCACCTTTAACTTCTATACATGAAATAGAGACCAAATTAGTTTTCAAACCTTGTACATAGAGTATATTGCTAAGATGAACATTCTTGACAAATTCCAATTTGATAGAGGTAGCTCCAACTCTTTAAATCATACAGTTATTTTTATCTCCAAGCTTGACCTTATGAGATGATTTTCATTTTGATAGACATGAGATCATGATCACCTATCACATGTCTTGAGGCGCCACTATTAATGACCCACATATCTTCATCATTAACTAAACCTGTAAGAGAAGATAAGTATAAAAATATTTATGATCTTCATTCTGTTGGAAATATTGTCATTGATGGAAAAGGAGCACAAACGAGCAGCACCAAGACAAGGGAGTAGATCAAATTCAGATGGAATTTTTGCAGAGATGTCACACAGGGTTTAATGGAAAACGATGGATAAGAACCACAGAAATTGAATATAGAGGTTAAACCATAGAATAATTTATTGTGAGGATTTTGGGCCTCTGTTTTAATAAATTGCAGAATTTTGTTTATCTGTATATACTTGGAAAATTTCCCGAAGGGTTCATCTTATCGAATTCATTCAATTTATGATCTTTCTATTTAGATTGTGAAGTGTGTAGAATTAACTTCTGTGTAAAGGAGTGGAGGAGGATTTGAATGTGTATTAGCCTCTGTGTAAAGATGGAGAAGGAAGGTTCCAGAGAAAGCGAAGTTAAAACATTTGAACAATCCCCAGCTGACCATAGTCCATCTCACTCTTAGTCAGACAGTGAACCTAGTTCATTTCATTCTCAGTCAGAAATTGAACATAGTCCATCCCATTCTCAGCCAGACGTTGATGTGAGCCCTTCTCAGCCAGATTTTGAAGACAACTCTCCTCCACGGCATTTTGGGGACAGCCCAATAAAAACGACACCTGATATAGACCCAAAGCAACAAGAAGTATATGATTATATAGAATCTTTAGAAAGAGCAGCTACGGGTCCCAGTACTTCGTCCACTCAGCCTCACACAGCACAAGATGATCTAGTCCAATCACTGAAACAAGAATTCTTTGAGCTAGAGCTTTTAAATAGACACATTAAAAATGAAAATGAGACATTGAAGGAACAAAGAAAATTGGACAAAATAATTCATGATAATACCATGCTACATCTGGGAATATGGCAGAAGAAGAACAAGAAATTGAAAAAGAAATGCCAGAAGTTAAGCAGAGCACTGGTTAATATCAAATTTAGATGCTTAATGAAGAAGCCCAGGATGTTAGCAGCACCAAGGAAGAAGAGGAGAGGATTGGATGTACTGGCTGAAGTGTCAAGGCATATAAACTGAAGAAGGATTTTCAAAATTTTGGTTGCATGAGGACATGCAACACCTTCACAGTGGGGGTATGTTGAGTCTCAAATATGCATTCTTCTTATACATCTTCCTAGACCTTTTTCATTCACCTGAACCTTCCAAGTTGTCAATATCATTGTATATTAATTGCAAAAGAGCATCTAAAATGGTTTTTAACTATATTTTGTGTCTGTTGTTTGATTTAGATTTTTGCTCATTTAGCTGCGGAATCTTGCCACTTTCCGCAGCTGCTGCAACTTTCCGCAGCCATTTTGTGAAATTCTATGTTGCAGGCGTCTTCAGGAAAATCGAGCCACATGGGCAAGTCAGAAATGATGTGGACATGGATCGTGTCCTATTGGCTCAGGGATGCGATGCGATGAGAAGATGCGATGCGATGAGAAGATGCGATGCGATGAGAAGATGAGATGCGATGCGATGTGGCGATGCTAAGGGACACGTGGCAGCACAGCGCTATATTGCACATCAGCGATGCAAAGTCCATCGCATACCGCGAAGTGGCGATGCGAGGAAGCAAAGAGATGCGATATTACCATCGCATATCGCAATTGGGGCAGAAGAAAAATCGCACAAACACATGGGAACGCCGAAGGGCGAAGTGCGATAAAGAGAGCGGACGCGATAAAGACCAAACCTGAAACCTAAAGCATTTCAAGTCCGGAAGTATGTGGATTTTATTTGTTAAATCGTTTCAGAGAGAAAAGCAGGATTATAACGTAAAACAAAAAGGAAAGTATGAACGTGGGTAGAAAGGCTCGGGTAAGGACCCGACACAGAGAAAAGGGCAGAGTCGGGAAAAAGGAGAATATGTTGGCACTGTTGGAAACACACCAATTGAGTCGAGTTAGGCCAAAATGATAGTTATGCTGAACTGTGTTGAATGTAATAGCGGAAACCGAAACAACTCTGACAGCAGCAGAAAAGACAAATGCACAACGAACCAAGAGCTGAAAGGGCTGAATTGAAATATATTTGTTGTAACCATAAATGTAAATGAATTAATTATTTTTATTGTATGTGATGCAAAGGCAAGTCTCCGTAGGCAAAGCTAAATTCCACTGTAATACACAAATGTATACATTCTGTTATATTATTCTGAATGTGCTCGACAAGAAAATGAGAAGGGGGAAGGCAAAGAGTCATACCTGTTCATTTTGAATTCCCTGTGGAATGCAAACAGTTATGAGGTGATCTCTATAAATAATGTTACCAGCATATGCATAAGAGGAGAGAGAATGAAGAAAGAAGTGAGAAAGAGTAAGAAGAAGAAGGAGCAGAGAAGCTGTGAAGATCCAAAGATAATATAAGGCAGATATGAAGGGTGGAGGACAGCAGTGAAGAAGGAATATAACAGCGCTGATATCCAGGTAAATCAGCATGTGTTTTCATAGTAGTGTGAGGAAGTTGGTGCTTCCATATCAAGTCGTAGCTTGATAGATGTCCAGTTGTAGTTGGCTGAGGTAGGAGCCTCCTGTAGGTTGTAGCCTGCAGAAAATAGATGGGAGTTGGAGCTTCCTTGCAAGTTGTAGCTTGCAAAATTGAGGTAGTAGCCTCCTGTAGGTTGGAGCCTACAGAAAATCAGTGGTGAGAGGGAGTTGGAGCTTGCCTTTGCATCACAACAATAATAAGATGTGGTTTTCTCCCTTATGGGTTTCCACTTATATCTGTTGTCTATGTGCATGATGATTATGTGTTGATATTTTGTATTTAATCTACTTAATACCTGCTGCTCACTTATTAATATTGTTGTTCCATTATACATTAAGTTTATCACAAAATGAAGATGTAAATAAGTGTAAAAGAAAGTTTTACAAGATCCTGAATGCACTAAACTGATTCACCCACCCCCTCTCAGTTTAACTAAGGGTTCAACAATTAGTATCAGAGCTAGTTCCTTCTATATTAGTTTAACAACTAGAAGGAGATCCTAGGTCCCCAAGATGGCTAGTCTAGAAGGATGCTCAACAAATAAAGCCCCTTTGTTTACTGGTACAAATTATGCCTTCTGGAAAATAAGAATGAGGACGTACATAATGTCTCTAGGAATAGAAGTTTGGGCTACTGTGGATTTGGGATATGCCCCAAAGGATTCTGACACAGAGAAAGAAGCCAAACAAGATTTTATAGCTAATTCCAAAGCCATGAATGCTCTCTTAAGTGGTCTGTGTGAGGCAGAATTTATCAAAGTAATGCACAACAAGACTGCCAAAGAAATATGGGATACATTAGAAAGTATCCATGAGGGAGATAAAAAGGTGAAGATGGCCAAACTACAAGTCTATCGAGCCCAATTTGAAAATATAAAAAAGAATGAAGAAGATGTTGCCAGCTTCTTCTTAAAGGTTGCAGAAATTGTGAATAATATGAAAGCTCTAGGAGAAACCATTAGAGAATGTGTAATTGTTCAAAAGATACTGAGATCTTTACCATCCAGTTATAATCCCAAGGTTTCTGCCATAGAAGAAACAGCTGATTGGGAAACATTGACCATGAACCAATTACTTGGAAACTTAACAGCCTATGAGATGAGACTTCCACAGAGGAAGTCAAATGTGAGGGAGGCAGCCTTTAAGGCTGAGAAGAGCAAAGAAGAAAAGGAAGATACATGCTCCTGCTCTGATGAAAAAGAGGCCAAATTTGTCAGAAGATTTGATAGAGGCTCGGGTAAGTATAAAGGTAAACTTACATTTAAATGCTTTAACTATGGAAGAGTTGGGCACTATGCATCTAAGTGTCCTCATAAGAAAACAAAGAATCAGATTCAAGAGACAGAGAAAACCAAAACAAATAACTGGTAGAAAGGGAAGAGACTCAATAGAAGATCATTTTATGCTCAGCAAGATAGCAGTGCATCTGAAAACTCAGATGAATACTCAAATGAAGAAGGAACCTCTGAATTTGTGTTGATGGCCAAAGAAGAATCAGAAGGATTCCTTTTAGAAGAGGAGGAAGAATGTGAGGTAGATCTTGAGGGGGAATAAGAAGTGCCCTAGAGGAAATTGACAGACTTAAACTCAAGTGCAAAAAACAGAAAGACATTCTCCTCAAATGTGTAAAAGAGGAACCAAATTCAGAAGACTTCATTCAATTGAAAGTAGAACTTGAAGAAGCTAAGAAGGTGGAAGACATTCTGCCAAAGAAAATTAAAGATAAACATCAGGAGCAAGAGAAATTGGAAGAAGAAGTGGTATGCCTGAGAAAGAAACTAGAAAACACCCAAAGGGAATTGTCAATGAACACTCCTCGAATGACAAGCACTGAATAGTTGGACAAGATTCTAAATGCTCAAAGGTCTCCTCTCATAAAGGCTGAGATAGGATATGAAGGAGAAACAAGTAAGTCCAAGGTAGAAGATAACAAGAATATCATTTTTGTAAAAGCTGTAAAGGATAATGAAGCAGCTCACAAAGGAACCACAGAAGCAGAAGACAGCAAGAACTTGATGTGTGATGAAACAAACAGAAACAAGCGGCAACATCAAGAGACAAAGAATGAGAGGAAGAAGCAAGCAGTTGCAAAAAGTTCAATTGTTCCTGAAGATCAATTGAACAAGTTCGGAAGATCTCAAAGGAGATTCCTTCCTCCTATGAGAAATGTCACTTGTTTTGCCTGCCACAAACTGAGACATATTGTTGCATACTGTCAGACAAAGATAATCAATTTCAACCAACAAAGGATGCAGAAATTGAAAAGACTACCTCAAGCGAACAAATGGAGAAGACAACCCTTCACCAGATACACTAATCGTTTCCATGGGTAGTGTTTTTGTTGTAAGGGGTTCGGCCATAAATCCATGGAGTACAGAACATATGGACAAAGACTGATGTTCAAAACCCCAAGGAGATTTATGAACAATGGAGAGTTCACTCGTACACATAATCCATTTAAAAATATAATCAAATGCTTTGTATGCCATAAAATCGGACACATGTCTTCCAAATGTCCTTTCAAAGAATGTGGTCCATCTTCTCAGAAAATGTGCCAAACAAATAGCTGCCTGCAGTGGAAAAAGAAGTTGAATAAGTGTGACCTGGCTCTAATAGCTCAAGATCAGAAAAGTCAATGGTATATGGACAGTGGATGCTCAAAGCATATGACTAGAGATCGAAGCAAGTTTGTAACCTTTGATGAAAAGAAATCTGGAAATATAACCTTCGGCAATGATAAAGCAGGGAAAATCAAAGGAAAAGGCTCAGTCAGTCTGAATAATGGAAGAGGAAAGGCTTAAGATGTGCTATTTGTGTATGGGCTGAAAGCTAATTTGCTAAGTGTCAGTCAAATGTGTGATAAAGGCTGTGAGGTCCTTTTCAGAGCCCAAGATTGTGAGGTAAGATCAAGCACCACAGGAAAGACCTTGATCAAACGTGTTAGAACAGAAAGTAATGTCTATATAGTGGAAGAAGAGAATGAAGCATGCCACATAAGCAAACTTGATGAATCACGGTTATAGCATAGAAGACTGGGACACCTAAACTTTGACCACATCATCAGTCTGAGCAAGAAGAATGCAGTCAGAGATATGCCAGCAATAAAGAAGCCTTCAAATACCACATGTAAACCCTGCCAATTGGGCAAGCAGACCCGCACATCCTTCAAGACCAAAGAGATACTATCCACAAGTCAGCCTCTTCAGCTTGTACACATGGACCTGTGTGGACCTTCAAGAACTAAGGCACCAAGCGGAGAATCTTATTTCATGTTGATAATAGATGATTTTTCCAGATTGACATGGGTGGCATTTCTCAAATATAAATCTGAAGCACTTGAGAAATTCAAGTAATTCAAGGCATTGGCAGAAAATCAAACAAGATGCAAGCTAAAGTGCATTAGATCAGACTGAGGAGGTGAATTAACAGAGTATGATTTTGCAGACCTATGCAATGAGCATGGGATAAAAACAACAGTTTACAATTGTAGGTACACCTCAACAAAATGGAGTGGCAGAGAGGCAAAACAGGTCAGTACAACAGATTGCCAGAGCTATGATGCAAGAAAGTAACAATCCCCAAACCTATTGGGTAGAAGCAGTACACACAGTTGTTCACATTCTCAACAAAGCTCATCTAAGACCAAATTGTGACAAGACTCCTTACAAATTATGGCATGGTAAACCAGCATCAAGCAAGCACTTTAGATTCTTTGGAAGCAAGTGTTTCATAAAAAGTAATGATGAAAAACTGGGAAAGTTTGATGCAAGAGCTGATGAAGGAATATTTTTAGGATATGCATCCAAAAGTAAGGGTTACAGGTGCTACAACAAAAGACTGCACAAAATTGTGGAAAGCATTGATGTAAGATTCGACGAAGATCTACCAAACAGAACAAGAAGCACAAGATGTAGCAATCCTCCAGATGATCATGAAGATGAGAACCAAGATAATGATGAACTAAGCAAGACAACAAAAGATACTAAATTAGACTCAAAAGGTCCCTCAAGACACACTCAAAAGAAACATCCAGAAGATCAAATCATTGGGGAGAAGAGTGTGGGAGTCCAGACAAGAAGACAGCTTGCTGAACAGACAGAAGAAGTATACTTAGCCATGTTATCTCAAATAGAGCCAAAGAAGTTCGAAGAAGCCAGCAAAGACAAAAACTGGGTAAATGCTATGAATGAAGAACTAGACCAAATTGAGAAGAACAATACCTGGGAATTAATTCCAAGACCCACTGGGAAAAATGTCATTGGCACAAAATGGATATTCAAGAATAAGATGAATGAACAAGGGGAGGTAATCAGAAATAAAGCCAGACTTGTATGCAAGGGATATTCACAAATTGAAGGACTTGATTATGATGAAACCTTTGCCTCTGTAGCCAGGATGGAAGCAATCAAAATGTTTTTGGCCTTTGCATGCTATCATGATTTCAAGGTATATCAAATGGATGTGAAGTCTACCTTCCTAAATGGAGATTTAGAGGAAGAAGTCTACATGGAACAACTCGAAGGATTCTCCTTAACAGATAAACATGACTATGTGTGCAGATTAAACAAAGCCTTACGCGGGTTGAAACAAGCTCCTCGTGCATGGTATTCAAGGCCGGACAAATACTTGCAAAAACAAGGGTTTAAGAAAGGAGGAGTAGACAGCAATTTGTACATAAAGGCTAATGAAAATGAACTCCTAATTGTAGTAGTATATGTAGATGATATCATGTTTGGTAGCAACAAAGATGAGTTAACAAAAGGATTTGCTGAAGAAATGAAATCAGAATTTGCGATGTCTATGATTGGAGAGCTCACCTTCTATTTAGGACTTAAAATTCAACAAAAAAACACAGGAACATTCATCTCACAAGAAAAACACTTAAGAGAGATGTTAAAAAGGTTCCAAATGGAAGACTGCAAACCTGTGACAAATCCCATGATCATTGGATGCAAACTATGTGCTAATGATGGATATGCAGATATAGATCAAAGACTTTACAAATCCATGGTAGGAAGTCTGCTATACCTAACTGCTTCTAGACCAGACATTATGTTGGCAGTAGGACTTGTGGCAAGATATCAAGCAGCACCAAAACAAAATCACTTACTTGCAATCAAGAGAATATTTATATATCTACAAAGAACTGCACACTATGGCCTATGGTATCCAAAAGGAAAAACTTTCACATTGACAGCATACACAGATGCAGATTGGGCCAGTTGTGTGGATGACAGGAAAAGCACAAGTGGAGGTGCATTCTATTTGGGAAAATTTTTGGTGGCATGGCTAAGCAAGAAGCAAACTTCTATCTCTCTATCTACAGCAGAAGCAGAATACATAGCAACAGTTGCATGTTGCACACAAGTAATGTGGATGAAACAAACTCTCTAAGACATGAAGCTAAGCATTGATGAACCTATTTCTATCAAATGTGACAATACAAGTGCAATAAGTATATCAAAAAATCCTGTACTCCATTAAAAAACAAAGCACATCCCAATAAAGTACCACTTCCTCAGAGAACAAGTAGCACAGAAATTAATGAAGTTGGAATATGTACCAACTAAGGAACAAACAGCAGACATATTCACAAAACCTCTCGCTAAAGAACCATTCGAATATCTAAGAGACAAGCTAGGGGTAGTGTCTGCAGATGTTACTCTCTAACATGATCAGAAATCAAAAATCAAAAAAAAAGAGGGGGGCTGCATACAAGAAACAGGATCAGTGCAGAAGACAAGTGATAGTCAATTTCAGTTAAGAAAGCATCATTCCAGGGGGAGAGCAATCAATAAAATTGTCACAAAAAGAGCTAGAGCAATGGAGCAGTGCATGGAACAGGTCCTCAAGATCAGAGTATTATGAAAAGATAGAAACCACACTGGGAAAAGTGCAACCCTTTGCCATTAGCAAAAGAAGAAACGGTCTTCTGAAAAGCAAGCAGAGGAAGTCCTGGAGGAAGCATTGGAGTATTGCCATCAATGCCAAAGGGGGAGACTGTTGGAAATATTGTCATTGATGGCAAAGGAGCACAAAGGAGTAGCACCAAGACAAGGGAGCAAATCAGATTCAAATGGAATTGTTGCAGAGAAAGAAAGTAAAGTGGTAGAGGCTACAAGAGGAGGGTTTAGACAAGAAGAAATTTTTTTTGAATAGTTAGGGTTTTGTTTTGTAAGCCTACAAGCAAATTAGAAAAAAATGGAAGAAGAATTCCTGTCATTTTTGAGCTATGGGATTATTGAAGTGAAGGAGATCCAGAGTTTGAAGTCACATTTGGGGGCTTTATTGTATTTATAAACGATTATAAAACCACGGACAATGAATAATAGAGGTTAAAGCCATGTGTGGAATGAATGCTTGAGAGGGTTTGAAGACTGGTTGATATCATTAAAACAGAAGATGTATGGCGTAGCCGTGGTGGAATTCTTTCAAGTTGGAACCTGTTTAGAAACCCAAGTTAAATGAAAACAGAATGATGGAGTAAAGGAGAACAGTGGATGGTTTTGAAAACCAACCAGTGGTTTTCACATAGCTCAAAGATGGTAAGCGGTAATTGTTGGAGTGAACGCGATAGTGGTCGTGGGCCGACGCGTGGCAATTAAAAACCACTAATTTCGCGTAAGCTCTAAAGTTTTACCCATCGTGCTATTTGGAGTGCGATATCGAGTGATGTTTGTTGGATCTGGAGCAGTTAAATGGACAACGGAGATTGGACTGCAGAAATGAATATGTAAGTTGTATATGCTGTGGGACCCGAATATAATATTATTGGTGCTTTGGGTTTTAACCAAAGTAAACTCAAAAATACGTTTAAACCAAAGTATGGAAGGGCAAGTTATATTGTATTTATGACTTATGTTAAGTCGGGTAATAAACTTTGACATTTGCAATATGATGAAAACCGTCGGATTGCGAACAAGATCGATGACAGTCGTTTAATCGGAGATGTGGCATCGGTATACGTGCAAGATTGGCGGAAAGCTAAACCTTTACAAATGTTTTATATATTAAAGGTTATATGATTATAGAGCGGAATGATAAAAGGTGTGGGACCAGCGAAGGCTAAACCTCGTGCGCATCGTATGAGCATGGTTAACGTTGATCTGGGATCAACGGTACTGCAGGGGCACAAACAGTCTGATGATTAACCCAAGGGGGTGCCTCCGCAGTTGACCCGCCCATCGGGCATTGACTGAAGATCGACGGTTGTCATTCACTGCGATAGCACAAGCCCGGATCTTTCCGTACCGAGGAGTGCCTCCACAGTGCCGTGAACTGGGACCCGCTTTCCTAAAACCCAAAAGTACAGTTGTGGACCGGCGCGATCAACTGATGAGATTAAAAGAGATAGACGACAGAGATTACATCAGAAACAAGTGGGACCCGATCGCATATCGGACATCGCAAGCAAATGCAATAACCGTTGGATGGAAGCAAAGTTGCGATGCGATGTGGCAATGCGAAGGGACACGTGGCAACACGGCGCTATATCGCATATCGGCGATGCGAAGTTCATCGCATACCGCAAAGTAGCAATGAGATGCGATGCGATGAGAAGATGAGATGCGATGCGAAGATGCGTTGCAATGCGATGTGGCGATGCGAAGGGACACGTGGCGGCACAACGCTATATCGCACATCGGCGATGCGAAGCCCATCGCATACCACGAAGTGGCGATGCGATGTGATGCGAGGAAGCGAAGCGATGCGATATTACCATCGCATATCACAATCGGGGCAGGAGAAAAATCGCACAAACACATGGAAACGCCGAAGGGCGAAGTGCGATTAAGAGAGCGGACGCGATGAAGACAAAGGCTGAAACCTAAAGCATTTCAAGTCCGGAAGTATGTGGATTTCCTTTGTTAAATCGTTTCAGAGAGCGAAGGAGGATTATAACGTAAAACAAAAAGGAAAGTATGAACGTGGGTAGAAAGGCTCGGGTAAGGACCCGACACAGAGAAAAGGGCAGAGTCGGGAAAAAAGAGAATATGGTGGCACTGTTGGAAACACACCAATTGGGTCGAGTTAGGCCAAAATGACAGTTATGCTGAACTGTGTTGAATGTAATAGCAGAAACCGAAACAACTCTGACAGCAGCAGAAAAGACAAATGCACAATGAACCAAGAGCTGAAAGGGCTGAATTGAAATATATTTGTTGTAACCATAAACGTAAATGAATTAATTATTTTTATTGTATGTGATGCAAAGGCAAGTCTCTGTAGGCAAAGCTAAACTCCACTATAATACACAAATGTATACATTCTGTTATATTATTCTGAATGTGCTCGACAAGAAAATGAGAAGGGGGAAGGCAAAGAGTCATACCTGTTCATTTCAAATTCCCTGTGGAATGCAAACAGTTATGAGGTGATCTCTATAAATAATGTTACCAGCATATGCATAAGAGGAGAGAGAATGAAGAAAGAAGTGAGAAAGAGTAAGAAGAAGAAGGAGCAGACAGAGAAGCTGTGAAGATCCAAAGATAATATAAGGCAGATATGAAGGGTGGAGGACAGCAGTGAAGAAGGAATATAACAGAGCTGATATCCAGGTAAATCAGCATGTGTTTTCATAGTAGTGTGAGGAAGTTGGTGCTTCCATATCAAGTTGTAGCTTGATAGATGTCCAGTTGTAGCTGGCTAAGGTAGGAGCCTCCTGTAGGTTGTAGCCTACAGAAAATATATGGGAGTTGGAGCTTCCTTGTAAGTTGTAGCTTGCAAAATTGAGGTAGTAGCCTCCTGTAGGTTAGAGCCTACAGAAAATCAATGGTGAGAGGGAGTTGGAACTTACCTTTGCATCACAACAATAATAAGATGTGGTTTTCTCCCTTATGGGTTTCCACTTATATCTGTTGTCTATGTGCATGATGATTATGTGTTGATATTCTGTATTTAGTCTGCTTAATACCTGATGCTCACTTATTAAGATTGTTGTTCCATTGTATATTAAATTGATCACAAAATGAAGATGTAAATAAGTGTAAAAGAATGTTTTACAAGACCATGACTGCATTAAACTGATTCACCCCCCCTCTCAGTTTAACCAAGGGTTTAACACAGAAGGCCTCAGTTTCCAGCCAACAGAGGGACTAGCGTAGAGACAGAGAGCAGTCGTAGTTGTGACGCAAAGACTGCACAGAGTGACGCAATCACTCCACAAAGGCAGCGCAAAGCAGCCAGTCTTGGGTGTTAATCAGTGTTGGGTTCCCGTGGAGGAGTGAGCTTTGTCTCACAAGATCTTTCTTGTCAGTTCCTGCATGATTTGACAGATCATTCAATCATAGACTTGTACTTAGAAATAATTATTGCATAATAATATAAACCCTCAATTGTTGCATCACTTTTCCCGCATTGGGTTTTTCTGGGGACATTGGTCCAAAAATAATTGTGTCAGATGTGTGTGTGATCTATTCTTGTTCAGTTTTGTTTTCGAAATTGTATTTTCTTCCACAGTTTATTTGTGAGGGTTGCAGTGTGATGTATTCAGTGTTTGTTGTAGGAAACTGCAAATAGATTGTTAAGTTAAAATTAACAATTAGGTGAATAACTTCTAGTTGCTGCAGTAGGATTCCAGATTTACGGAATTTTCACATTCATATGAGGACATACTATGTTGATTTCATCTAGTGTGACCTATGCCTTCCAAAATCCTTTTAGAGGAAAAGATCATTTTCCTTTGAACACGCTTCTCAAGATATAAGTACTGATCCATGTTACCTGCAACCATATGACATGACATTATAATATTAAATACAAGCATACATACCTCATTTAACTTTAGGTCATCTAGGCTTCTTTCAACAGCTTCCTTGATTGAAACGATCTTCAACACTTTAATCTGCTTTATGTCATCATACCATCATCCCATGAACTCCACAAGTTAGAGTTCCTGATGAAACACTCGCTTCCTCTCTAGATCGGTGAACCCTCCAATGAGGATTCCATCAGAGAATCTTGAGGATCTTGCATATCCCTATCTGGCAGATGTTTCCTTTTTGACTTGATGTATGATGAGCCTTGACCTGGATGACTTCTTCCTTTCCTTAATGAGGTTCCCAAGAGTTATATCCTTCATATTTGACTGCATGGATTTTGTTCCGTCTGTCCTTCATGATTCCTTATGTTGATGTCACAAACTCTTGTTTCTAATGCTTCCATGATGCCACAATGCATCTTATTATTTATTATAACCATATCATATAACAAAATATTTAGGAGCTATGACAACACCTTTTGTGAGGGAGACTATCTCATTCATAGTAGATATCTCTTCCTTCCTCCTTTCTTGGACTTTGTCTCTTCGTCTTCCTCCATTTTTTCGGTGATATGGACTTATTTTCTTCCTCTTTTGATATTGTCCCTTTAGGACAATCTTTCTTGTAATGTCTATAATTTTTCCATAGCATTGAATCTTAGCTATGCTCTTCTTTCTTTTCTGAGGACCAAATTTTCCAAACTTCCCTTTCCTTTCGGCAAAATGTTTGAGTCCTTTAATCTTCAACACTTTTTCCCTCAACTTGTCTTCTTCCATCTAGCATAGAAACAACAAGTTGAATGAGGTAACTTTCTTATCCCCGTGAACATTTGTTACCTTGTTCATCAGTTAGTGCATTTAGAACAATGATGATTATCTTCTTATCATCTTTCCCAAATCTCGCAATAGAGATCTTATGAAGATATCCGTTCATTCTTTGATACCTTCAATTTTGTGTGGATCATATCTAAGTGATATGACTTGCTTTATCGCATCTTTAGAGAATAGTCTTATAAGCTTATCATACACATCTCTTTGATGTCTCCAATATTGCTTATATGAGGGGACCTTTCATAAGAATGCCTTTCCATGTATTCTGAGGAGACTTTTTTCATTGATGTGTTCAATGACTTCACTTTCTTCGAGGACTGTTAAACACCATGTTGAACACACACATGGTGTATGAGAAGTATAAACACACACAACAAGAGACTCAACACACAATGAAGGATAAGCGTGAGGCTTTCTTATTTTTTCCATTATACATGATGTACATTTATAGTACAATGGTGTGACTCTTGGTTTCATATTCCAAGGTCACTTGGACTCCATTGTGACTTTTCGCATTCCACACCTACCCATGGAGGATTAGGTGTTCCAACATCCCCCCTTAATCCGAAGGGGTATGTGTGAGTCCAACAAAAGAGTTGAAATACAAATCTGCAAAGTATGCATGGCAACATTTGGGCTGAATCAACTCTCTGAAATGTTGGAAAAAAGAGGTGGTTTAAGGATGACCACCAACACTGGAACGCAAAACTTGTTAAAATTTTAACCTAAACTGCAAGAAGTCAAGGTTTCCTCGCTAGGTGAATTGTGTCTCATAAAAAGAGACCTTCAACCTAAAAGAAGGGAGGTCTACCACCAGTGATGGTATGTGACATGAGGTATTACCAACAACTCGAATGCTTGAAGCATTTCCGGAACTCAACCAAAGCTAGCAAGAAATACAAGCTCGCTAGGAGGGCGGCCTCATATATGAAAGGGATACCTTCAACCTAAAAGAAAGGAGGTCTACTACTTGTGATGGTTTTAGGTTATCCACCAACCAAAGATGATGACTTAAGGTTGTCCACCAACCGAAAGCATGCTCATGGGCATCCATGTCTCTGGCTACATCTCTGAATCTGAAATGACGAATTGTGGCTCAGGCTTGCTTGAACTGTTGTGTCTCTGGCTACAAATCTGAACATATAATGAGAGATTGTGGCACAGGCTCGCTTGATCTATCGTCGAAGCTTGTACATGACCACCATTTTCCCCCTGTCAGGGACAAGGTGAGATGATGGCGAAGACTCAACTGCAAGTTTGTTCAATATTCGACAACAAGATCTGACATGCGACTTAAAGATCTTCTTGGCTGTTGATACCCATTTCCAAGAAGCGATCCATCCAAGATGAATCTTTGTTCTTGTAGGAGGCTTGTGTCCGAAGTATCCGTCAAGAATGGGTGTGCTCGACCACAACATGGCATGGATGTGGGAAGATCAAAATAAAGGATTCTGGCCAACTCACCGATGTTGCTACATTTTTCAATCTCGTATTGTTGTTGTTGTGAGCAGATCCTGAATACTTCATGATGATTACATAGAATCCACTCAAATATGATGGGCTTGGTGTAGTCTGGAATATGAAAGGACACATCCTTGTCATATCCAAGACCAATTCAGTGCTTGTTGTGGACAAGCTCTTCCCAAGGTCCGATGATGGGCTTGAGAAGTGCGGGCTGAACTGCTACATCTGCATGTACATCTGCTCTTGTACAAGGAACTGAATGTTGATCATCTGCAACTTTATCTTCTTTCTTCTAATGAGCCTGGTTCGATAATCTTCTCGAATTGTTCAGCCCAATGGGTGACTTTTTCGTCAAGTTCTTATCAAGTTGAGTTTCCAACTACAAAAACTCAATCTTCTCTTGTGCATCTTGCAAACAATTGTGAATTTTACAAAGAGCATCCTTGCTCATTTTTATCACATCATCAACATTTGAATGAATGAGGTTATTCAACAACTCTAATGTCTCATTGATTTTAGCCATTTTCAACAACTTAGGCTAAAAAATGAAAGGGTGTCGGCTTCAACCGAAAATGCACCCGTTTACAATGTGATTCAACAACAAATACAAATGATTCCAAAGAATTTCCAACTATGGAAATCTCAAAGTACAAAGTGTGCTCCTCAAATGATAGAGGGCAATCAACAATTTTTCAACTCAAATACACTTCAAGTCTTGAATGAAGATGCAAATCAATGTCAGTTCAATACAATATTTCTACAAATTTTTGTATGAGTGTGCAGCAAAATACTTGTGCAAGAGGCCTTTAAGGCAGCTGAAATTTCTTCTTCAAAGAGTTGTTTTCAATGATGGCAAACTTGTCTTCAAATGTCAATTTCTTCAAAAAATCACCCTTCAAATCAATGCCACAAATCACAATGTAAATCTGCAATTTTCTCTATGTATAGTCCATCTTCTCACATGTCATTTTCTCTTCTTCTGCTGTTCATATCTCTTCTTTCCTCTCTCTCTCTGCTGCTTTTTTTTTTTTTTAATTAATTAAAAATTAATTAAAAAAATGGGAATAATTAAAAATGGGGGGGAAGGGGATTAATTAAAAGGGAGGGAATTTAAAATTGAATTTAAAATGGGAGAGGGAAATTTAATGGAGGAGAGATATTATATGGAGGGGGTTTATTAATGGGAGAGAGGGGCTATTAAAAAAAAAAAAAATTTTAAATATTAAAAAATAAATTTAAAATGGGGCAGGGATTAATTACAATTTTGGGAGGAGGAGGTATTATATTTATATGGGAGGGAGAATTAATTAAAAAGTCGAATTTTAAAATGGGAGAGGGAAATTATATGGAATGGGAGGCGAATTAAAAAAATAAAATATAAAATTCAATTTTAAAAAATCAAGGGCTGTATTTTATCTGGGAGAGCGGTATTGCAGTTGGGGAGCGACCGTTTGAAAGGGAGAGGAGGGTCGGGTATGGCGTGCAGAGAGGGAGGGCACTGTGGTGAAGTGGCGTGAGGGGTTAAGGGTATGAACGTGGGGCTGGGTAGGAGCGGCGGTTGAGTGGGGTGTGGGCGTTGGCAGGTGGCCGCAGGGGGAAGCTCAAGTGCGTAGGGGAGAGCGTTAAGGGAACTGTGAGGAGTGTGGTAGGCCTGCCGTGGGTAAGGTATGGGAGCACTGTGAGCGTGGAGGGCGTGAGGCTGTAGGGTGTAGCAGCGAGCAATGGGAGTTGCAGGCGTGGAGCGGTGTGAGGGTTGCGTATTGTATGCAGGGTGTGCGGATAGGATAGGTGAGAGAGGCGTAGGGTTGTGAAGAGGGGGTATCGAAGGTCGATTGGGAGGAGAGCTGTGCGTTAGGCTGGGTAGGAGCGGGCCGAGAGATGTAAGGGATCGGCTGCAGGGAGTTGTGAGTGGTAAGACGGAGAGGTAATAGCCCGCGTGGGAAGTAGGCGGGGTTTGGACTGTAAGGAGGGGAACGGTGATGAGGAGAGGGGGATGGGTAGGGCGTATAGCAAATGGGGAGGGGATTGATTGTAGCTGTATAGGTGGAGAAGGCACTGTGTGAGGGCGGTGTTAAGCAATGAGAGCTGGGCAAGGGGGCCGAAAGGCCATGGAATTGCAGGGATTTTTTTTTTTTTTTTTTTTTTTTTTAACAGCAGAGTAGAGATAGGAGACTTTAAAACAGAAGCAGATTTTTCTTCTAAATACATAGCAGAATGGACAAAATGTAGAAATGAGGGCAGCAGTACAAATTTCAAGTACTGAAATGCAACAGCAAATTGCCAATAAAACTCAGAAATTTTTCTAATAGCCCAGCAGCAGAAGAATATTTTCTAGCAGCAGAAAAACCCAGAATTGCAGAATGGAAAAACTCAGAAATTTCTTCAGAAACCCAATATAAATAGTATCCAGCAGCTCTTCAAATTGCAGATTTTAATGAGCAGAGAAAATTTAGAATGAAAACCTTCAGATGGGCAGTGCTGCCCTTTTTTTTTTCAAAACCAATGCCGGAATGCTACCAATTTCCGAATGCTGCTACTTCTCCAAAACCACTTTCTGAATGCTGCAAAATGTCTGCTACAGAAACTCTGAGTGCTGCAAAAATGTCAAGATTTTTTGCAGACATGCACAGGCCATAAACACAAATGGCTCACTCAATTTGGAGCAGGGCCAGCAATCGCCCGCTCTGATACCATGTTAAACACCATGTTGAACACACACATGGTGTATAAGAAGGATAAACACACACAACAAGAGACTCAACACACAATGAAGGATAAGCGTGAGGCTTTCTTATTTTTTCCATTATACATGATGTACATTTATAGTACAATGGTGTGACTCTTGGTTTCATATTCCAAGGTCACTTGGACTCCATTGTGACTTTTCGCATTCCACACCTACCCATGGAGGATTAGGTGTTCCAACAAGGACTATGTCTTTCCTCCTTTTTCCATGCAAGGAATTTCAATGACCCAACCAACTTATAAATCTCCTTGCAAAACGAAGTCATTTTACCAAATTTGATTATAAAATGAAATATACTTACTTGACAAGTGAAGATGAAATCTTCAGCTTGATCACTTTGATGGAGGTTGAAGAAGATGTATTAGTGCTCCCTTTTGGATGATCTTCCAAATAAAAAATCCTTTCTTTAATAAAGGAGATTGATCCTTTTATGATGACAACACCTATTGATCTTGGTCCTTTTGATGATGGGTAGAGGATCCAAAAGTTTTGTTGTCATGTCACTGTTACCACACAAAAACTTATCACCAAATTGTGATCATTGTAGCAGCACTGAATCTCATTGTCACATCAAAGATAGCACCGAATCTTTGTAGCTTCTTTCTAGCGCCAAGATCTTCCTTGCTTGCACCAACTTCATTGTGATCACCATAGTAGTAGTTTTGAGTTTTCCATCACTGAATAGGACCGAGGAATATAGCACCAACTATCAAGCATCATCAAGTATCGAATCATCATCATGACATAGCATTGAGTATGGCACTGAGCATTAAAGATAGAGATAGCATCACCAAATAACATAGAGATTCATAGCAGAGAATAGCACCATATCCGAACAGTATTAATACATTCTTCTTGAAGATATCTGAACTGCAATTGTATATAGTGATCCAAAAATCTCAGAGAAGTCTGAAATTGTATCTTTGAGATTTTATCTAAAATTTCAGTGTAATATGTTCTTCAACTTGTTTTGATGAGTTGCTTTGATAACCTTCGACTTGCTTAGATGCCTTTCTTGAAACTCGATCCTTGAGTGTCTCTTTGAATAGATGCCCTTCCTTTGACTTTAGCACCTTAGCTCTGATACCATGTTGAGAAATCTAGGGCATAGATTTCACTTCCTCAGTGACTGTTTGTGAATGCTTTTTACTTCTTTAGATTAGTATTTTCTTCTTGTTAGATTATTAGTGTTCTTCTTCATCAAACAGTAACCAATTCATGAACATAAATAGACAAGAGACACAATATGTAGGCTATAAGCCAGGGCCACAACCTCTCACTCTTTGAGAGGAAAACCCACACAAATTCTTCTTATAGAGATTCCAATTGATGAATAGCGAGACCAAGACCCTTGACCTGTTAGCCACTCCAAGACCAAGACACTCGTTCTCTAGTCAATCCTCTTCTTCACTCCTCTTCCACTGAGGTCTTCATTATTGCCTTAATACCGAGATCTTCATCACTATCTCCATATTGAGATTCCTTTTCTGTGAGACCTCCTTGTTGTCATGGCATTGATCTGAACTTTACTTAATGACTATAGTGGGGTTCTGAACTTATCACTGTTACATCCATTTGAAAATCTCAGAAGTATCTGAATTCATTTATGTTCCATCTATTTGAAATCTTAGAGAGAGAGACATACAAACTTCATTTTGTTGCTATCTATCCAAGACCACACAGAGATCTGTGAAATTCTTACTGTAGTTCATCACCGAAACTTCAGAGAATCTGGACTTCTGTGTGTATAATGCAGAGACCTTGCCCACCTATTTATAGTGGTTTGTCTCATATATTAAGCCGACATGGCATCTCAAATAGATGATATATTAAGTCTCTACGTTGCCACTGCGTAAGGCTCCATGGCCCTAGATGAGTGATTGTGTCACCCTTGCTCTGCGTTAATCAGCTTCTCCTGGAGTCTGGTTTCAGCCCTACCAGATCAGAAACCCCAGCTTCCAATGAATTTCGGACTTTTCTTTGGAGACATTGCGATGCACCTACGTGAGCCCCAAGTTGGCCTGCGTCTCTGTTGTCCTTGCTCTACGTTGTGCTCTTGGCCCTCCTGACCAATCACTGCATCTGCCCCTCACTGCTTCTCTGAATCACTCGGATCTGATCTTCATCCGAGCACTGCTCTGTCAAAAGAATTCAATCTCTTAGAGTCACTGTGTGTGTTCTCCAACTGACCCTAAGCCCTTCCTTTATACTTTTCTCATTGACACATCAACGACCGTGATCTAATCTCTAATCAACGACTAAGATTAGAAGTAGCTTGATCCACGTCACTTAGAATGTTCTCATCACATGTGTAAATTAATTCACTTTAATTTTCTAATTTTCCTAAGTTAGACTTACGGTCCTCATTAAAAAATTTAATTATTTGAATAACTTTTACACCAGATGGAATTTCTCCAAATGCTTTATGGGTCTTGGAGATCTCATGTGTTCCAGCGCCTCCACAAAGTTTCGGAGTTAGATCAAATTCGATGCTACCCCAAAATCTCAACAATGTATTCCAAAGAACCCAGAAATCGTTTGTGAAAATTCCACTCATAATGTGTTTTATTAAAATAATTAATTATTTTAATGTGATTCTAAGTTTAAACTTACGAAAATTCAATAATTAAAGGGTATTAATAAAACAGAGTGTGAATCTTCTAGAGAACATGGATCAAGTCAAGTTATATTCTTAGTCGTTGATTGGAGATCTAATCTCGGTCGTTGAAGTCTCAACGAGAAGGCTATAAAGGAAGGCTTGAGGGTCATTTGGAAAGATACACCGAGTGAATCTAAGTGATCGATTTTATGAAGTGAGAAATGCTCAGAGGATAATTCGATATAAGTGATTCCAGCGTAGTGAAGAGCAGGGATAGCTTAAGGAGAGAGATTTTCTTAGCTGGTGAATCATCAGCAGAGAGAGGCAAAGAGTGATCTAGCAGCTTTCACGCAAAGGTTGACGCAAGGCCACGCAAAGGCAGTGCAGAGGATGAGAAAGAGTCTGAGATTTTGCAGAAGAATCAGTTTCAGAAGTCGAGAACCGAGGTGTGAGCCCGGGAGGCTGAGAATAGTGATTCCAGGCTGCAGATCGATCACCTAGCTGGGTGACGCAGTGCCTAGAGAGGCTGAGGTAGGGACTACGTAGGGACTGCACAAAGGCAACGCAGGGCCTGCCAGGGGCACTTCATCCAGTGATCGGATCAGCCGGGATTTTTTCAGAGATTGAGGTAAAACTCACAATCTTTCTGCTAGTATTTCTCTCTTAGTAATTGAATTACCTTTGTGGTATTTAGAGATGTATTCGGAATTTGCTACTGCTTAATAAAATCAAACCCTCAGATCTGCTGCACTGGTTTTCCCACATTGTGTTTTTTCATGAACTTTCATCCAAAAATAATGGTGTACTATGTGTACATTTGTCTTTGCTCAGTTTCCTTATTTCAAAATCATAAGTAATTAAGTGCATGTTGCTTCAATAATTTGCTTCAATATTTCATGAAGAAATCTGAAATAATTCTGTAATTTACAATTAGGAGAAGTAAATTCAGTTGGTTGTTGTAAGATTCTGGAGATCATTTAGATCTAGAAATTTTCACATGGTATCAGCACAAATTTTGATGTGAAATAGGAAGAGCAGATCTAGCACTGAAGCGAAGGCTAATTGCTGCAGCAACAGCAAATCGAATCCCCAAAGGGATTGCGCAGTTCTAGCCAGAAGGGCTGAATTTTCGAGGTGGTCTCTCTCTGAGTGAGTCGACAGAGAGGTAAGACTTCCGAATCAAGATCAAGGAAAGGCAGAGGGAGCAGCGCAAAGCCTTCACGCAGAGCCAGAGGGACACAATTTTTCTGCAAGCAGTGGCTGGGCAGAGAAGCGTCAGACGAAGAAGAAGAGCACATAGTGATGGAATTCTTCTTAAGTGGGTTCCTTGCCGAGGAATTCAGTTTTTCTCATTTGTTGGGCAGTAGAGGAGCAACAGACTTACCAAATCCATCAGGGAGTACGTAAGCCAGCCTAGAAGCTACGCAATAGGGAGAAAGAGGGAGCAGTTCGACAGTTTTCAGCTAAGATGGAAGCTCACGGACTTGGATATCGGGATCGGTTGGAGGGATCCTCCAACTACGTGATCTGGAAGGAAAGAATCAGATTCCTTCTGGACGAGTATGATCTCAAGGCGTTCATAGACATCGTGGTTGTTGTGCCTACAGATCCGGATCAGAATAAAAAGTACAAGTCCGATATGGCAAAGGCCAAGGGACTTATCCTTGATGGTAACAAGGATCATATAGTCTCTCATATAGCTGGCAAGAACACAGCCAAGGAGATATGGGAGGCCTTGTCCATGCTATACGAAGGAACTTCCGAGCAGTGGAAGATGAAATTGTAGTAGAAGCTCCAGATGATCCAGATGCAGAAGGAGGAGCGCATTGTTCCATTCCTAACGAGACTTCAGGAAATCCGTGATTAGTTGGCGATTGTGGGATCTACCCCATCTGCTACAACTATGGTGAGACTGGCCCTTAATGCAATCACCGAGTGGCAAGTTTTTGTCCAAAGTATCTTGGGCAACGCGACACGACTGAGTTAGGAGGCGATGAGGGCAGCTCTTGAGGAGGAGGAGCTGAGAAGAGATCTGGGCAAGTGTAAACTTGACGGTAGCAATGGGAGCAAATTGAAGAATCCAGATGAGGAGAATGCAACCCTCGCATAGAAGGGGCAGCAAGGGCAACCACATGCAAGAAGGTCATCTCCAAGGTGAAATGTTTCATATGTAGCGAGATGGGTCACTATGCATCACAGTGTCCTTTGAAGAAAAAGGACAAGGATGAGAAGCACGATCCAAAGGTTGCAGCCGCAAAGATCGAGGATGATGAGTATGCCATGAGTGCCCACGCATCTCCAGAAGGGAGATGGGGTGACATGGAACTGTAGTTCACCTTGAACTTCAATTAGGCAGGATTCTTGAGGAACCCACCTCATGGATCATCACCTTGCTATGGGAGCCCATGATCAGTAGTAGCATGATGGAGGAGTTTTCAGTGGGAGTGATGGAGTGACACATGCAATGGTTAGCAGCGCCAGAATATGAGCAGCGCAGAGCAAAGAGGCAACAGTGTGTAGAGGCACAGTGCAATAGCTTCAACAACATAGTGGCTTCAGAGGGCAGCGTGAGACTAGCAACAGTCAAATCTTCAGCACCGAGGTGCATCCACTGAACGCTTGTTCAGTTTTTGGGTGGTTTCAGTTACTTCTCTCAGGAACTGAGTCGTAGTGCAAATGTAGTGTTAGCAATGGCAGTGCTAGCAACATAGTAGATGCAGGACTTGAGAGGGAGTTGTAGTACAGATATATCATTGGCAGTGGCAGTGTCAAGGGCAACAATACAATTACAGCAATAGCGCAGTGGTTGGTGGACAGCTTGTCAGACATCAATAGTGCAAAGGATGCTTCAGGGTCAGAGCAATGTGCAGCAACCATTTTGTTAGAGCACTATCCTCACTAAGAGGGAGTGTTGATTTTTGGTAACATCGGAAGTGCTCGAAGTCTCAAAATTTGTGGAGAGTCTTAGGCACATGTATTCCAACGAACCTAGAAATTGTTTGTGAAAATTCCACTCAAAATGTGTTTTATTAAAATAATTAATTATTTTAATGTGACCCTAAGTTTAAACTTCGGAAAATTAAATAGGTAAAGGGTATTAATAAACAGAGTGTGAATCTGCTAAAGAACATGGATCAAGTCAAGTTATAATCTTAGCTGTTGATTGGAGATCTAATCTCGATCGTTGAAGTCTCAACGAGAAGGCTATAAAGGAATGCTTGAGGGTCATTTGGAAAGATACAGCGAGTGAATCTAAGTGATCAATTTTCTAAAGTGAGAAATGCTTAGAGGAGAATTCGATCTAAGTGATTCCAGCATAGTGAGAAGAAGGGATAGCTTCTAGAAAGAGATTTTCTCAGGTGGAGAATCATCAGCAGAGAGAGGCAGAGAGTGATCCAGCAGCTCTCACGCAGAGGCTAACGCAGGGCCGCGCAGAGGGTGAGAAAGAGTCCGAGATTTTGCAGAAGAATCAGTTTCAGAAGCCGCGAACCGGGGTGTGAAACCGGGAGGTTAAGAGCAGCGATTTTGGGCTGCAGATCCATCAACTAGCTGGGTGACATAGTGCCTAGAGAGGGTGACACAGGTACTGCGCAGAGGCAGCATAGGGCCAACCAAGGGCACTTCATCCAGCGACCAGATCAGTCGGGATTTTTTCAGTGATTGAGTGAGGTAAAACACACAATCTTTTTGCCAATATTTCTCTCTGTAACTGAATTTTGTGGTATTGAGAGATGTATTCAAAATTTTCTACTCCTTAATAAAATCCAACCCTCAGATCTGTTGCATTAGTTTTCCCAATGGGTTTTTCCAGGGACTTTTGTCCAAAAATAACAATGTCCTATGTGTATATTTCATCCAGTGACCGGATCAACCAGGACTTTTTCAGTGATTGAGTGAGGTAAAACTCACAATCTTTTTGCCAAAATTTCTCTCTATAACTGAATTACCTTTGTGGTATTTAGAGATGTATTCAAAATTTTCTACTGCTTAATAAAATCCAACCCTCAGATCTGTTGCATCAGTTTTCCCAAATTGGGTTTTTCCGGAGACTTTCGTCTAAAAATAACAGTGTCCTATGTGTATATTTTTTTTTGCTCAGTTTCCTTGTTTCAGAATCATAAGTAATTAAGTGTAGGCTGCTTCAGTAATTTGCTTCAATATTTCATGAAGAAATCTGAAATAATTATGTAATGTAATTTACAAATAGGAGAAGTAAATTCAGCTGGTTGCAGTAGGATTATGGAGATCATTTAGATCTAGGAATTTTCACACGAACCTAGTTACACTTTTCAACATAGCCTTGGTGGAAAACTCAAAGAAGGGGTTGTCACCTAATCCCAACTCTCTCTGTTAAAGCTCTCCCTTAGTTAAGCTATGGGGGGTGGTCTCTAAGAATGATCAAAAAAGGTGAAATTTGAGATTCTAGGAGACTAAGGTTAATGGAAATACTTCTCAAAGATAACTCGATTCAAGATATAAGCAAACATGTAAATGTATGAGCAATATAAAAGATATATTCAATGATGATCAATATGGCATTCAAAGGATAAAGAGTGTAGACCAGTGCTTTACAAATAATTGCTCTATCCTTGCACAATGGAAATGGAAATTCAAGTTGCAATGATAAGTAATCTCGTAAAACCAATGTTAGATCAAGATGTGAAATATGACTTGCAAAAAATGAGTAGAACTTGCATTTGTTAAATAAATGCTCATAAAAAAATTCGATAGGATGACATGTGAAATGCAATTATCTTGGTATGTTTTAAATGTCTATTCTGAGGTCGGATACTCCCTTTTCAAATTCTTACCAAAGGGTAAAAAAATTGTAGTGACTTGCAAGGAAGAGGGTTTGATGAGGCACTAAGTCTGTCGTTAACGATACCCTTCCCCTAATCCTTACAAATCCACGTGTCTTCGTTTCTACAAGGGGACAAAGCCATCGAATTGGAACCTTACTCCATACCACATGGAAGAAGAATCAGGAAAAATTTTGTTCTATGATGTCTATACAACCAAGCTTATGCTTGGAGGTAAGTTTTAGATATACAAGTCAAATATAGAATGCCTAATGAAATGATTGAGTGTTGATACTTCTAAAGAAAAGTGTTGATACTAGATAGCAATGCTTCCAAATAAATGAAATGAAATAATGTTCAATATAAATTGTACCAACAACTTAAATGGAAGAAATTAAAGTGAAACTAGCTCAATGTCACTTCACAACCTTTGAAATGATAATTGCATGAAATCATATACTTCACAAGTTGCTTGCAAACCAAATGAGCTAAGTGAAATTAGACAAGTAAGTTGCTCAAAGTAAATTGTTTCAATTAAATGATGACAATTAAATGCACCATGAAATATGTCAAAAGAATAATGCAATCAAGATGGCACTTAAAGCATAAATTGACTTGAAATGATGAAGCATGTACCCAAATAGCTTATGAAACAATTGCCAAGTAAAGTAAATTGGATTAGTGAACAAATCAAAGCTTGCCATTGAAAATGTAAAGTACTTTCTTGTATGTTCTAACTTTAAAGCACATAAAATGAGTTGCTCAAAAGTATATTGCAAGTGTTGTATCTTAAGCAACAATAAATTGCACAATACAAGAACTTTGGAAATGAAAATGGAAAACTTCACAAATTCAACTTTGCAAATGAAGAGAAAAGTGATGGTTGTATTAAGTTTAGAGATTAACCATGCATGGAACAAATTAGATTAGGAAAGTAAAGTGCATGCAAATGAACTAAACATGAAAGTTAGAATCTAAACTATGAAAATCAATCCACCCAAGAAAGAGTCCTTCTAAATGAGGAGATGGGATGTCATGGAAGAATTTCCCAAGCTCCCTCAAGAAAACTAGCATTTCATTAGAGTGATGTTACATGAAGAAAGCCCTTTTATATATAGGAGAGAAGGGCTCGATATTGGAGGATGCATTCACAATTTAATTCAACCTTGAAGCACTAGGACCTTTCCTCTAGACAATCATTGAACAAATTTTACAAAAAATGGATGGTTGCAAGATGCCAAGGGGCCTCAAATACAATCTAGAAGTTTATGACAGACTTCTGTTCCAAAAATTGTAGCCACTTCTGACAAGGAAAAATTATGCAAGAAAGAGAAGGTAAGTCTCTTTCAAGTCCACAGCTAGTTGATATGAATGGCAGCCCTTTGGGACCTCACGGCCAGCAGAGATTTAGGCTTCCAACAATCACGATGGGGAGGTCTCTCCTCCTCAAATCTAGAAGTCTAGGCCTACAAACAAAAGGAGGAAAGCTTCCAGCTCTCACGGCCTTGACAATGTGTGATGTTGCCCTCAAAAAAGAGCTCTCGGCCCTGCAAGAAATCAAGTTCCTCAAATGCTCTCAGCCTTGAAGGAGAGGTCTCTAATTCTATGCCAAAGGTCCTGCAAAAAATTGTTAGATGTTTCGAGTACTTGCTTCCTCAAATTTGCCACAAGAAAGAGTTAGCAAATGCTCAAACAAAGGATGCAAGGCAAGTCAAATGTTAGTGGACAGCAAGCAAAGAAATGAAGAAAATATTTACAATTATTATACAAGGGACTAAGCTAAAGAGTATGAGTAAGACTCTCCTCTTTGTTTACCCGTCATCAAGCTCTTTATAGCAAAATTAAATCAATGAAAGCACAAGATAACTGAAATAGATAATTTGAGTAGATAAAACTTGTTTACAAGCTAAGGCAAGGGTCCCTGCAAGAAAACTCGAATGATAAGACTATGACATAGTTATTAAAACCGGCCGGTTTGAACCGGTAACCGGTCAAATCGGCCGGTCAACTCAGCCTCCGGTCAGAACCGCTCATACAACCGGGTTTAGAGGAGGGTCTCACCTGATTTGGCCGGTTAGGTACGGAACCGGCCAGTTAATGCATTAACCAGTCGGTTCCGTACCTAACCGGTCGGTTAGGTGTCCCTTTTAGGGCTTGAGCAAAGGCTAAAAGTAAACAGTTGTAATCTATATTTTCTGATTTTTTATAACTATGGTTATTCTTAGATAATGTGAAGCACCAAGACTCAGTTGCTATGCCCACACGTGTATCTACAGAACTCAATATAGGAGGCCTTTCTCAGCTTGAAAGGTCTGAGGTGCACAACAGTCTATCTTGATTCTTGTTTGCTGACCATGGGAAATTCATCACAGAGTGAGAATAAAATCAGCAGGTGTGCCACTAGCTCTACGTCTAAGAGCACATCTTTTCTGTTGTTTGGAAAGCCTATACATACAGACCAATCTCCAAGATCTCAACAGCAACAACAATCTGGAGTCAGCTCTGCAGATGGGCTTGGTTTTCAGTCCTTCAATGACACTGGTTCACCTGGGCTTACAAATAACAGCTCAATTGATGTCAATCAAGAAGTTGAGGATAAGGTTCAGAAACTAACAAAGGCAGGTGGATCAAAAATCTCTGACAATTCTAGCCTTACACACCAACATGGGAATAGCTTGGAAGCTTTTGGAAACAATGGTGTCAAAGGTCTTCAGAGGTTTAAATATGAAACTGGTATACTCAGTTTGAAAAAATATACACATGAAAAAACATCTGAGGATGCAGTTCTCCCCTGCAAAGTCTTTAGTGAGTCTGAAGAAGTAGGGCGAACCCTTGATCTAGCAATGTTCAGCAGTTATGAACAGCTCTATGACAGGTTACGAAAAATGTTTGGTATTGAATATTTGGAGTTGTCAAACCGTGTTCTCTACAAGGGTATTGGCAATATGATGAGACATGCTGGAGAGGAACCTTACGGGTAGTTTTATCTCACTTCAACATTTACACCTGATTCATCTAGTAAATTAGGGCTTGAGCAAAGGCTAAAAGCAAACAGTTGTAATCTATGTTTTCTGATTTACAATATGTCTCTGCACATCATGTCAATGATGTTTTGTAGCATTGTTTTTGGACTTTATGGGCCATTTGGAGCCTCATTGCTTATGTATTTTTCGATGATATGTATTGCACTCGGTGCCATTTTGATATATTCACCTTTGCATGGTATATAAATGAGAAAACTACATATTTTGTCTCTATTGGCTTGGAATCATGGTTGCAAATCTTAAAAATAGTTTTTTTTATTAAAAAATAATTATTTAATGTATTTTTTTAAAACCGGTTCATTGAGATCTGACCGCTACCGGTTAGACCGGTTTCGGTTCGAAACCTAGTTCATTAGGTCCACCGCTCCAGTCACCGGTTCCGGTTTTAATAACTATGGACTATGAGAGTCAAAACAAATGAGACTTCCTCCAACAGCCACGCTCAAGAGTGGGACGATTTCTCATAAAACTTTCCCTCATGCTTGAAGCTTGATCCAATAGAGATATTCCTTCTACAATACTCCAACAAAGATTAGCTCCATATAGACTTAGAAATAAACAATGATAAAGGAGTTCAAGAGATATTTGAAATTAGCTAAAACATTTTATATCTATGTTGCTTGAAACTTCTAGGAACTCGACGTTTCGGGTTGTACCCATAAACTTAGACAAAACTTGGCCATCAAGTAATCACCTTCTAGAGTTAATATAGGCTTGGTTTTCCTTCTAAATTGTCATCTATGGGTCTTATTCCCTTTTTTCTTGCAAGATATTTTGTTATTCACTTATATATATATATATATATATATATATATATATATATATATATATATATGTTTGTGACATTTCTGCCAACGTTTCCATTTTTGGGAGGTGACTTTTCTAAACGGACTGGTTTCAGAAACTCTGAAACATTTCAACATTTCGTGCAACTTAGTTCTATATCTAGAGCAAATTTCTAAATCATATGTCAATGCAAGGTAGCATGTCTCTAAAAGCATATGGAAGCAAAGAATAAGATAGCACAAGTAGAAAGAAATAAGAGCATGTATCAAATAATCATACCATATTGAAGAAGGAATCACAAGTGAAACCCCAAAGTCTTTATTGCATTGATGAATGAAAGTATACAAAGGAGCAAAGCTTTCACAAGCACAATAACGTGTACCAAGTGTACAAAATGAAAGCTCAAAGGTCATATAAATAAGAAGATGGGAGCCAATCCCAATGAGGAATGGTGGCAATCCCAATGAGAGAGGCCCATGCAAATCGTATCCTCAAGTGCAGCTCAAATCTCATAGCAAGGCCCACATTATCCATGAAGAGGAACTCGTGGAAGATGGAGGAGTGTAAGGACTTATTCTTGCTGAATTAACAATCATTCACAGAATTCATAAGTGTAAAGCCCTTAATTTTCAAAATTTAACCATCATTCACAAAATTCATACTACAGAATTCAGAGTGGGATTTTTGAAGCAGAATATATATCAATTGACTAATTAATACTTACCTGGAACAGTGTTTGAAGATGTTCCTAATCCACCATGGCTCCAGCTCTCGTTACCAAACCGTCGTTTTCATCCCAGCCTATCTGAGGTCAACCTCTCCGGTCCCTAGATCCAGAAGACAAGTCTTCTAGCCCCCGTGCCCAAAACTCCAGTAACAATCGAGATCACTCCATGACTCTGTTAGAAATCACTGCTCATGTCTCACGCAATTAGAACTCCTCTGACAGCATCCGGGTCAATTTACCCATTCACTACCCATGCCCATCAAGTTTCCTCGTCTTCTCCTTTTATACACAAACTCCATTCAAGATCTTTATTAAAATATCTTTTAATAAATATCTTGGATTTCTAAAATATCTTAGTTTTATTAAAATATTATTATTTAATAAATATCTTGGATTTATTAAAATATTATTATTTAATAAATATCTTGGTTTTATTAAAATATTATTATTTAATAAATATCTTAGATTTATTTAAAATATTATCATTTAATAAATATCTTGGATTTATTAAATATCTTGGATTCATTAAAATATCATCATTTATTTGCATAAGTCAATGCTTTTAATTTTCTTTGTACAAAGTATTAGTTTATATTATGATAGTGGTAGGTATACTAATACATTCATTATATTCTAATGAGTTAGGTATTTACTCAATACTTCAATAATTCACTCATTACTCTACACTGAGATTTTTTTTTTTTTAACAATTGATTAGTGCATGTACTAGTGCAGTACACGTGATACATGCATATGTAGCTATCATATGCAGGTCTCATATGCATGCTAATATTTCTATGTTCCATATAATTCGAGTTGGGTCGTTACATACACCCCCCCTTCAGAAAACTTTGTCCCGAAGTTAAGTTTTATGTCGTATATCATTAATTATATCAGTGATTAGTATAATCATATAAGGTTGGTGTATCATAGTTGAATTTTCATTTAATGTGTGAAAACACTTTTAACGTTTATGTTTTGATCATTTATTGGTTTACCAATTTAGTAGTCACGTCTTGCCCCAACAGTGTTCCCAAGCTATTCTAGGTTCATCCTATCCTCCCTAGTCTCTTCCGCTCCCATCCTATCCGACCTCTATATGAATATGTCATGGCATCAGTTTTACTGAATCAACCATCCATAAACCTTAGGGTGTCAGCGTCGATTACGTCGACCTAATGGACCAGTAGGCATCCGGCAGTCATCATCACACGTCTAGAGGAGCGTGACTCACACAGCCCTCCCATGATTCCAGGTTTTGGAAGATAAACGGTGGGCACCACCTCCACCCCTCCTAGTAGGACTAGGGTTAACACTCTATCATGGAATCTCAATGCATCTCAATTGTTCTTGGAGTTTTGTCATCATGCGGTCGGTTTGGTAACGATATTATCTGCGATGTAAAACACTTGTCCACAAATTATAACATACGTATCAATATGTTCAAAGCAAATTGTTACCCATATAACAATTTCTACACATTCCAAATATGTTGCTATCTACGTTATTGATCCTTGAGTTCATATAACATACTTGGTAAAACACTTGTATAACATACGGGATTATTCTGCGACGTAAAACACTTGTCCACAAATTATAACATATGTATCAATATGTTCAAAGCAAATTGTTACCCATATAACAATTTCTACACGTTCCAAACATGTTGCTGTCTATGATATTGATCCTTGGGTTCATATAACATACTTGGTTATGTTTATCCAATAGGTCTGTAAATTCATTTTCACCTTGAATAGTCAAGCACAATCACTCTTTTATTTCTATCTCATCATTTATGCTTATATGTAAAATTATAGATACCATATCCACAACATAATTCATAATTTAAATTAGTATCCCTGTGCCAACAATGTTTAAACAAAACTTTCTTCATATTGGTATCCATGTACCAGCGATGTTTAAGTAATTAATATATTCTCATATGTCATAGTACAAAATGACAGTCTTAAGTATTGACCCAAAATAAGGTAAGATTATACAAAATAAGTTTTTAAATGCTTATAAATATAACCCATGGTTATAAATGTCACATAGAATAATTGAACACGGATATACAAATAAGGGTGTAGCTACTGTTTTCTATACTTTATTAACCAATTAATCTTATAAAAGTCACAGGTTGAGACTCTAAATCTAAATGGAGGAATGCTCCAACTTTTATGATTGCATATATAGAAATGAAATGAATTGAAACAAGAGCACAAAACACTTACTGTTTAGTCGAAGCATGAGCTAATTTCTTGATATAGGTTGATTAAGAACTCTAAAACACAAAACTACATATGGATCCAGCCAATCTTTTAATTCTTGTTACTTATTTGTCTTTTAAGTCTAATTATCTTTGATCTATAATCTAGATCCAAAGAGATAATAATAACATTAACTTATTTATCATGTTATTCCAGCTCATCTTCAGCGTAAAATTTAGAAGCCAAGGAGTAGGGTTTTGCAGGGCTAATCATTAGGGTTATGCTGGAGATGGAGGAAGAATTAATTGACTACTCTAAAGATCCCTTAGTGAGAGGTTTATTTTCATAGAAGGAATTTGTCACTGCTTGAAAATGCATTATTCACTTTGCATTATACTTGGTCTACTAAGACTGTCATGTTTTCAACAAGAAGTCAATTGTTGATAAATAATAATTTCCTCCTATTTCAATAAGAAATTCACAATTTACAAGATATGCATAGTCACAGTATTAGTATGTTGCAGTTTTGATATAGTCTTTTTACTTGCAAGTTTCACTATTTAGAGTCTTAACTCTAGCTAGGATATAACTAGCTTTACCATCATTCCTTAAACCATTATTTCATTTCTATTATCTTGACCCATTTAATCCAAACACATAACACATCACTGGTATACCCTCTCCTTATTCTTCACATTAATTGTTTTCTCATTAGTCCTTAGGCCTCATCTTATCACCAACTGTATCTTCTTTTCTAACGATGTATAATTATTATCCTTAATATTTACCTTTAAATGTTTTCCCCGTTTGTCACTTGCTACTCTTAACAAATTAGGAGTGTTCACAACTCCTTATAGGCCATTTCTTTGACCCTTACCAATCATGTTGCTTATATCCTTAAGAAAATTCTTCTTGATAGAAAACATCCCTTCATTTCCTTATACCAGATATTCCTAATATTCCATGTCTACTTCAATTTGAAAAAGAACATATTATCAAATTGACTTTGTTTTCTCACCTCTAGTCATCATGGTTTTCTTTTCTTTAATGCATAAAATCATTACACTTGGAAATGTCGTTACTATTCCCCGACTTGGATAAGACCCTATAAATAAATTCACTAACTTGGATATCGGATGTAATCTACTTATCATTTCAGGTTTTAAGGCATCACGGGATAGAATTTCCCAATCATACTCCGTGACGTCCATAATCCATGGATATAGTTAGTTACTTAAGGAAAAATTTATAATGTGACTCTCCCATTAGATGGGCAAAACTATTATAGATGTCGCTATGCACGTAAATCTATTCTCCAATTGATCAATTTTATTATATATTCACCTTTTAATCTAATGTCATTGACTTCTTATGTTGCTTTGTGAAACTTCCACTCACTCACCTTGGTGCTATTTTTGTCGATATCAATATTCTAAGTTGATTATGATAACTAACATTTATTATCTTCATTAGAAGTTCGTAATTTTACTTCCATGATGATCACAAACAATATAAACACTTGGTTACTTGGATGCCTTAACTCAACTTCTGCAATTCATCTTTATTGCTGCAATAAGTGCCCTAATTCCTTCGCACGTGTGGGGAGTAATAGCCCAAAACAGTACGAAATTTTAGCTATTCTTGCCTTCTTCTTGTCCTTCTCTTCTTCGCACTTTTTCTTCTTTCTTGTTTGAACTTATGTGCGTGAGTGAGTGTCATAAGTGAGGTCGAAGTCTCCCTTATAAATAGGTCTCTTACTAGGTCGAATTGCTTCTTTTAGGCCAACTTGTCCACTTGTGAAGGCCGACTTGATCTTTGCACCATGACAAGGTCTTGGAGGGTCTTTTGACTCAAATAAATTTTCTTTACAATATGTAACATGCTCAAATGGGTCTTCAATACATGACAATGACTCAATTGACTTGTTGACTAAATGAAAACCCCTAGGAGCACTCAATGGAAGCTTGACCTAAAATAAATTTCCCTTGAGCATGAAACCCATGCCTCAAGAACAATAATAATAAATCTATTTTCTCTTTTACATCAAATCATGATTACTTATGTCATTATGAAGATCGAACCTAGTTACATATTTCAACAAGAATGTCATGGATTTACTCCATAACATAGTCAAATCAATTTCTGATGTGGGAGATTTTCCCACAAACAAACACAAGTTTGAGGTTAGTTCAAGAATCAAAACTACCCCATGGCTAAGAATGGTAATGGTTGCAACGTATAAAGGGTTGAAGAATGGGAGTAATGCAATTGGGATGGATTTTATGTACATACTAGCTAATATTGCAGACCCATCTCATGCAATTAAGAAACATGTTTAAGATTTAACCAAGAAATTTGTTCAAGTTACCCTCTTGAAAGACCATCGATGCTTCAAAAACAATTTAATGGTAATTGTTATTTTTTTTAAGACTATGAGTAGGCATATACAGTGACACAAATAGTCTTATGTTTGATCTTGTCAAGGGGAATTGTGGTATAGTCAGTTTCCAAGCTGAATAAGACGTAGTGTGGTAAAGGATAAGACTTAGAAGTAACCATTTTTATAATACTAAACCAATGTAAATAATGTTACCTCTTCAGCTCTCCAACAGCAGTTGAATATAACTATGGCAGCCTTCATTCTCCCCTCCAAGCTCTCATAAATTTGCTTATTGTGAGCCAAACTCTCGCCTAAGAGGAAAAGTCCTAACCTCAGTAGGAGAGCTCAGGAGCAACTATCAGGGAAGCCACCCACTGTCACCTCAGTGGCTCTGCCTCTCGCTCTGAGGCTAAATAAGGGGCTTCCTAACCTAAGGAGGGTTTTCCTACAGGTCAAACTAGTGGAGAGGGGAGGCTTTTCTAGCTTAGCCCAACAAAAAATTTTGTCAATGACACTATTCACCACAGAAGATGTAAAGCAAGCTTCAAATTTGCTAGAAAAGTGCGTGAGCTATGAACAAGTGCATTGTATGTTGACTTAAGCAAACAGTGCTTATTCAAAATTATGCTTGAAAATGAGATAAGTCTCAATAGATCATTCATAAGTTAAACTCACAAGAAAAACATCCATCCATGACCATGAGAGTCCAATCATCATCATTAAGAGATCTAATGTGAAGATTCTGCAGATAAGAAAAGATCATGGAAAGGACATATGGCAAATGTCAAGCACTTACAAGAATGAAAAGAAGGATACGAAATGCTCATGTTTTGTGTTAGCAGAATTCCATGTACTAGTGTTATCATGAGAATTATTATGCCATAAATGCTCTGTTTGAACTTGCAAATATAAAGATGAAAGGTACCTTCGTGTTGTGAAACAAGTCAAAGCAGTTTGCGATTTATTGACAGCACTGGAATATTATGAAATTAAAGACCATCATCGTATAGCAGAGATACACTTGGCGCCAAACAGAAAATATTGCATGCGAAACGTCAATGTTTAGAGCAGTGGTCCTTCAGCATGTTTTGAGCATAGTTATAGCTTAAACAGATCTGAAATATGAATTCAAAGAATCCATTCACCATTTGTCACAGAGTTGGTCATGATCAACATCTAAATGAAAAGCATTAACACAAATTGCAAATTCAAAGTGAAAGAAATGTTCCATGATCCCAAAACCTCAATCTCTCTTTTAATGGTTAAACACAGAAGGTGCGGAATAGCGCTTTAAAGTATGGTTATTATCTCAGAACTGCAGAACCATCATCAGGGACTTAAGTTACTCAACCATCGACCATTCAATTTTTATCTTTTAGAAAAAGAACCAAGTGAATAAAATGTTACCAAGTTATATGGTGCCAGTCATCATTAAGATAGCACAGATTTTAATGTGTCTTATTAACCATTGGGAGACAAAGCACCATCTAAAGACATGCCACTATAGATCCTCAATGTGCAAGGATTGGCTGTGATTTATTACATGTACCAGTCTTCAAAGAATCATCACTATAATTGGAACTATCAAAACACAATTGGACTTCACAACAGATCACTTGAATAGAGGCTACTTTAGTGAATCTAGGGGTGTGAAATGAACTGTGTGCAACCAGAACCAATAGATACTATCACTGTGATTAGAAATATAGTCAAGCGACACACCTGAAACATTTAGCAGTGTCCACCCCCCGCCCCCCCCCAACTTTGCTAAACTCAGCAAAATGTTTTGCCAATGTGTGGGATGCATTTTGCAAAATGGGGGACTTCTAGGCACCCTCCCCCTGCTCAAGAAGTAGGACCACTGGGCCTCCCCCCAAGATTTTAGACCCAAAAACTCAAAAATAACAACAAAAATAAATAAAAGTAAAGCAAAGAATTCATTGCACAAGGATGAATTTACATGGGATGGATTGTTATGTTGGGATTTTTTTTTTTGGGGGGGGGTTAGACACAGCTATGCTAGGGACCTCGACATTCCCCATCCGCATGAATTTCCCTAAAATTTGAGGAGTGCCTCCACGTGTCCCTATGTGCATTTCTCCACTCCCATGCTCCCACATCCCAACAACTTGGTGAAACACAGCTGAAATCTCTTCTTTGCAATGAATCTGGGTGCACTTAATTTGGATCATCCAAACAAAAGTGATGCACAATTTATGGAGACCTGATATATATTTTTTTTTCATTATTCAGAGATCAAACTTGTACGAATTGTAGTTCCTTTATGTGCTAAATCATCCGGGGCAGTATATAGGCTACTGTATCTCCTTTGTAATGAATTAGGTTGCACTAAATTTGAATCAGTGGATCAAAAGTTATGTACAATTTATTGTGCCCTATTAGCTTTGTCAACTCTTCGAGACTGGAATACAGGCCTAACCTGTACAAACTATTTTTCCTAGAATTCTATATGTTGAATCTGCCAATATCTTGATGCTGTAATATGCTTGTAACTTCTTCCACTGAATTTGGGATTTCAACAAAAAGTTATATGGAAAAATAAGGTACTCCTTTAAGTTGCAGTCCAAGAATCAACCGTAGTCTGATATCAGTTTATCAACAACCTATCAAATATGTATTTTTATATTCCGAATCATATGGTTCCAGATTATACACCATATCCTTAGTATTTATCCAGAGATTTAAAAGTTATAGGAATGATATCTTTTGGGTATTGATATTTATTTATTTATTTATTTATTTATTTTTAAGTTTTTATATTATTAAAACTAAATTATGAGGAGAGTAGAACGCTAACTCTCAAATTATTTGAAACCATACCTCAAAAATTGATTCATAAAATTATACCGCAACTTTTGATTCTCACTAAATTTATCCATAATTATTTAAAAATTATTTGTATATAACAATAAATTTAATTTTATAAAATATATATATATATATATATATATATATATATATATATATATATATATACAGCTCAAATATAATATTTTAACACATTCTTATCGTATTTTAAATATAATTAACTCAGAAAACCATAACATCAGAAAAAATTTATAAAAACTCCCTTGAAACTATTTATACAAAACCGATTTATACAAAGCGATACTGGTGTGGGGTTTCTCGACTCAATTTAATGCGGGAACCTCTGTTTCTCTTCCGCCTTTGTGTTTTGTCTTCAACAAACTTGAGCCCTAACCAGTGACTTTAATAGATAACTCGACATCCTCGTAAGTATTGTTTACTGCAGCTATTGCTTGGACTACAGTATGGTTGGTTCTGGATTTAACAACATCATTGAAGCATTTAATCCTGGCAAAGTTGTATTACGCTTCTATGCTGAAGCATAAATTCTGGCATTTGACTGGTGGATGCATTCTACAGTACTTATTAATCTCTGATTGCATTGAACAAAATTCAAGGGTTTATCTGGATTTCTGTGGGGTGAGAACAGAAGACGATATAATTCTGACCAGTCACCAATCCGATTTTACAGGGACATATTTGCATCGTTTTCTTGACAATCAGAAGTTCTGAAGTAGGTATATACCAGTATTCCTAGTGCTTGAACTTGACAGGTATGACAGACCTTTTCTGCTTTCCAAAGACCATATCTCACAGACCTATTGGTGTTATTTCAGTGGCCTCCTTTTGCTTCAAAACTATCACTATTGTGATAATCTTGGTTGGGGCTTTGAATTCTATCTTTTGTGGAAAGACGTAGTAGAAGCAAACTATTGTGATCTGAAACAAAATACTTGGTACATGATCTTGATAAGAACCTTTGAAACTTTGTTGATCTGTTAAATGCAGATCACACTGTCAAAATATGCACCAACTGTTATAATTTTTAGGGACAGAGGGCAGAAAGCTTGAGCGCTATAAGACAGTATGTTGGATTATTAAGCTGGTATATTCACCTATTTTGGAATTGCGTCTTCTTCTAAGTATTTGAACACTGTGTTATGACTGTCCTATATGGCATCTAACCTTGTCCATGCTGAGTACTGTGAATTGTTTGACCAGATAGACTATTATCTTTAATATAACAGATGACAGTGATTCATGACATTGTAACTTCTCAGTGCTATTTGGCTTGACAGAATTTAAGTAACAGGGAAAATGATATTAGTGTTGATTGTGATTTTATGGCCATGATGATAGAGATGTCTTGACAGTGTTTCTTTGACGATAATATTGACAGTGTGGCAACTAAGATTTTGCAATACAATTTGAGCAGAAACGGAGTTATGTGTTGGCAGTTGTGAACAACCTGATTGTTAGAATCTCATTTTATACCTAAATTCTAAACACCCTGAGGTCCCAAAGGGTTCAATCTGTGCTCCGATACCATGTGTAAGGACCTATTCTTGCTGAATTAACAATCATTCACAGAATTCATAAGTGTAAAGCCCTTAATCTTCAAAATTTAACCATCCTTCACAAAATTCATAGTACAGAATTCAGTGGGATTTTTGAAGCAGAATATATATCAATTGACTAATTAATACTTACCTGGAACCATGTTTGAAGATATTCCAGATCCGCGATGGCTCTAGCTCTCGTTACCAAACCGTCGTTTTCCTCCCAGCCTATCTGAGGTCAACCTCTCCAGTCCCAAGATCCAGAAGACAGGGCTTCTGGCCCCGTGCCCAAAACTCCAATAACAATCGAGATCACTCCATGACTCTATTAGAACTCAATGCTCATGTCTCACGTAGTTAGAACTCCTCTGACAGCATCCGGGTCAGTTTACCCATTCACTACCCATGCCTATCAAGTTTCCCCCTCTTCTCCTTTTATACACAAACTCCATTCAAGATCTTTATTAAAGTATCATCTTTTAATAAATATTTTGGATTTCTAAAATATCTTAGTTTTATTAAAATATTATTATTTAATAAATATCTTGGATTTATTTAAAATATTATCATTTAATAAATATCTTGGATTCATTAAAATATCATCATTTATTTGCATAAGTCAATGCTTTTATTTTCTTTGAACAAAGTATTAGTTTAAACTTTATTTTAGTTTATATTAAATATCTTGGTTTTATTAAAATATTATTATTTAATAAATATCTTAGATTTATTTAAAATATTATCATTTAATAAATATCTTGGATTTATTAAATATCTTGGATTCATTAAAATATCATCATTTATTTGCATAAGTCAATGCTTTTAATTTTCTTTGAACAAAGTATTAGTTTATATTATGATAGTGGTAGGTATACTAATACATTCATTATATTCTGATGAGTTAGGTATTTACTCAATTCTTCAATAATTCACTCATTACTCTACACTGAGTTTTTTTTTTAGTGCAGTACACGTGATACATGCATATGTAGGTCTCATATGCATGCTAATTTCTATGTTCCATATAATTCGAGTTGGGTCGTTACAAGGAGGACACATGTGTAAAGGAGTGGAGTGGTAAAAGACCACTTCTCCACTCTATCTCCATGAAATCGAACCATATCTTGAGTCAACTCTTGATCACTCCTTTAAACTTGGTTATCTCCACAAAAAGTGTGATTGTCTTTGGAACTCGTGGTCCCTTCCTTGACAAATTCAATTTCCTTGATTTTGGGCTTAGGTGGAATCCACATCACTTGCTAACTTGTATTTGACTTCTTGAAAAATTTCCACCTCGTTTCCACATCATTTTGTCATGTGTGGATATTTATTTTCCCCCATTTATTTATTTGATGGCTCAATTTATTGCCACATTTTCCCATAAACTTAGGAAAAATGGATTTTGATGGTCTACAATTTATTTTTTATCCCTCAAAGTGTGTCTTAGTAGAAAGTTGAAGAGGAGAGGTGTAATTTTGAGCACTCATACACCATACACCTTATCTAGATATCACTTATTACAATTTACATACACAAATTATTAAAATTCTCGTCCCGTGGGAAATTTTAAGAAATGACACCTAAACCTAGTCAAATTCAACGAGATTGTACGAGTAATCTAACATGGTAATACACAATGACTCTAGACACTAGGACTCGCCTAAGGCCTTGCAATCAAGCCGCACTCCAGATTTGGTGTTATATCTGAGAGAAAAAACTCAATTAATTATTAAGTGCTAAAAAGTACAAATAATTAACCAAGTAAAAAACACTCTCCAGAGTGAACTCATTTGATGACAATGTCCCAAGCTACCTAGGCCTGTTACATGACTCTATTTCATCATGTTAGCAACACTTTACAACATCCCTGTAGGGCTTGCAGAATCTGAGTACAATATAGAAGAAGAAGAAGAAAGAGTTTAAGAGCTCTGATTATATATGAACTCTGCAGGTACATGAATTTTCTGCCATATCCTTGGGCATGGAGTCTTCAAGACTTCAAGCATACTTCAAAGGTCAACAGGACACAAGCAAAGGAAGTTCAAAACTCCTCTTGTTTTCCTAATGTCTGACCTTGTGACCTATCTGGACTTGGGGTTTCAAAATCTTCTATTGGAGCATTTGACCTATTTGGTTTCAGGAGTTCAAATTCTCTCCCTGACAGATCGGATCTCATTATGCCCTGATTCAGATTTGGAAAAGACTTCCAATTGTTTGGATTCGACACCTAAATTCCAAAAATCTTCCTTTCCAACTCTTTGCCATTTTTCTTGTTCTTTTCATTTATCTTGATCCCTTACAGATCAAACCTCTCCCCCTTTCAGAGCTTTTTGGTCCCAGAAAAACTTTAAAAGCTTTGCAGGAGGTCTACTTGCTCTTTTATAAGTTATTTACATTAACTCAGTAGCTTCCCTTTTAATCTGATCTGCAAGAATTCTTGTGATTCTTTTCAGGTATCACAAACATTTCAATGCAAGCTAGTATCTTTAGACAATTTGACATGTTGGTCTAGTGCCAAGTCCGCCATTGTTGGCAGCAATGGCACTGCAACATCCTCATCAAGCATATAAGGCTCCAAGAGTTTAATCTTCTTTGCATGAATGACACAGTACATGTTCATGTACACATGACCAGAGCCACTAATTCATAGATCAGAGCTCTACATAAAAGATCAATTAAGAAAAAATATATTGCAAGATTCACACATCTTATCCTCAGCTTGGCTCAACTCATAATTAGGTCCCCTCTCTCTCAGTTTCCATTAACACCCTATTGTCTTCTAGTCCTATCTTTTCCTATCAAAACTCAACGCTAATCAAGGAGACAATTGGGTTCAAACTTCACTAATGCTTTTCAACCTTCTACTAAGAACCCCTCTTAGTCTCAGTAGAACCCTCGATGTGCCATTATTGTAGCTTGTTGATTACATGTATCCAGTCATCTTTCAAAATTTGAGCATATCTCTGATATCCACAACTCTCATTTTTTGGGAATTCCCATGGACTGGCTTCATTTTCAAATAGTATGTTAGATTTACATTCATACCTGTGAGGTCTAGATTTCAACAAGTAAAAGCACTCTACCCAGGAGCCATGGAGAAAATGTGGGCATCTAATAAGTTTGGAGTTATGTTTGAACCCTAAGTTTTCCAGCTGAAAATAAAAATAAAAATCTATGCACAATTTAAAATATAGGTATATACCATTTACCAATATCTCAATAGCTCTGAAATCAGTGCCTGATTGCAAGGCCCCTTCCAATACCTAATTGACGAAGTTCAATTCTGGACACTCAGCATGCCATCCAAAACCACAAAAATAATGAACGCCCAAACTTTAGCAAGAAGTCAATCTGAACAAACGGTGCTAAACAAACAAACTTGCATTTGAAGCATGTCCATTTCTAAACTGTAACGGTTTTCAAAGTTAGCGGCATATAAAATATGCAGGGTGCTTACCTGAAGAAATGCCTTGACCATCCAAAGAAATGTCAATGTAGTTAGACCATTTACAGAGAAACCAACCTGCTAGTACAAAGAAAGGGAGAAGTTGAGAACGTATTAAAAAAATATATGAAAATGATTACATTATTACAAATTAACTTAAAATGAATGCTTATTTATACAGCATACATATAATCAAGAAAAAAGAAGTATATTGATGTCTATAAATTATAGAAGGCATTCAATAAAGCTAAAATTATGCTAAGTGCATTAAGTGAGGAAGGCATCTCCAATCCAGATCTTAACAAAAAAATTTGAAAAACAAATGAATCTGCAGAATGAGATGTAGTATGCTTATATACATATATAATAGCCAAAAGAAAAAAAGGTAAGGACATTGGGTCTTGTATTGTAGTCAACCAAGGGATCAAAGGACATCACAGGGCGAAGAATTTCCCTGATGTTGCGAACATCGCCGATTTATTGCATCCATGATAAATTGCCATGCAAAAATCAGGACATCACGATATGTAATAAAATGGTGCCATGGTAGGAAAAAATGCTTAACCTCTGAAAAAGCTATATAAGAGTGAAACTTGATTTTTTTGGTTGTTAATTATTTTTGCAGCAGTTGGGGATTGAGAGCAAAGAAGTTTTTCATCATCTACATCAATATTAGGAGGAACAGACAACCTTGGAAAATATAGGAGGAACAAACAAGCATTTTCATGCCCTTCAAAGAATTTTTGTGGAGTGGGAGATTCCATTTGCAGTTTTCATATGCCCATGTACATGGAAAAACTCCACCTTGTAAATAGTTTCTTTTTTTTGGAGATATATGCAAAGGTTTGCGAAGTGCATAGTGCTTGCCTCTTATTATCGACTTTTCTGATTTTTTTACCAGCATTCTTCTGTGCTCATTTAATTTGATCTTTCTGTCCTAGATTTCAACACCGCCCTGTCAACAAGACAAAGACTTTGAACCCATTTTAGCAATATGACAAGCCTCATGATGGGACAAATTGGCAAATTTTGGTTGTAAGTTTATGGAAAAGTTACAATAGGAGGGATTAAAGACTTTAAACACCTCCTTATTAGAATCCCAGGGTCATGATCTTGACATTTGTCCACTTCAAGCCATCATGTGAACTGCCCATTGATTCATGAAAACAATTAGAAGGAAGACAAAGACACACTCCAACTTGAAATTGTCGGCAAAGAGGTAGCAAGAACCTAAAGAACCATTGGGATATCCTGAACATGGGACAGCAGGAGTGGCTCCACAGCTTCACATTTCATAAGGACCTCAGAACAGGCTGCAACCTACTCATCTTCCTATCCACGGTCCTGAGGCCTTTCGGCCCTCTACTGGTCACATAACTGAGGTTTCGGCCCTCTTTTGGGGCTGCGGACTCCTTTAATACAGAACAGAACCTTTTCTATTCTTCAACAGACAGAAAAATGCTTCACAGCTTGCATCTTCCACTCGGCCAACAGACATACAAGGATCACGGCCTCCTCTTAGATGTTATTCGTCCTTCTGAAAGAAATATATGTAATGTACAACGGTAATTTTACCCTAGGATTTTACCTGTAGCAACAGTTTTTTTCTTCTCTAGGTTATCCAATAAAATCAAATGTTGTTTTGTTCAACAGTTTTCCTGTTCATTCACAAAGCACATTCTAGAGCAATTGTATATTTTAACATCCACAGTCACAGTATATCACAATATTACATATTAGCGAACAATGTTAGCTAGATTAACCAATCCAACATACATTTTCAAATTTGGATTCATCAGGAGAATGTGCCCGATGTAATACAATCAACACCTAATGAACTAAATCAATACATCAGTGATTTGATTTGATACTTCAAGAAACCAAAATATCCTATCTTGCCTTAAACCCGCTGCTTCAGTCAGTTACTGTAATTTTCAGGTCTACTCCGTTACAGGATTTTCGCACTTCTCTCGTGAACTAGATCACGGTTTGCACCTAACTCTAGGCTGCGTATCAGCTGGACTCAACGCCCCAAACCCTAGCTTTACCTTCTGCGAGTGCTCCACACTTTGTTCCGCCTCTACTCGTCTTGGGCACTTCCGCTCTTCCAGTAAACCACAGTCCGGTGCCTCCCAGGAGGCTTAGGGTGGTTCGGCCATACAGGATGTCGAACAGGGTGCTTCAGCAAAGGTTTCCTGACTCTTCCAAATAGTTTGGCGGCTACAGGACCATGCGAATTTGTTACAACGAGCTACAGCGATGTGTCTGTCTCAGAGATCAATAGGCCACAAGCTCTGTTACCCATCATTCCTTACGAATTTGTATCCGAGCCGCCGTTATTTTGTTGCAAGACCTGGACCTTCCGTCAGGACTTCAGCCACAATGAAACTCTCATAAAATATGTTACGGGACCCACGAGATGATATTTGCTCAGTCAAAGAAAAATAACACGGTTTCCACTGCATATCTATAATGTGTCCCGTGCCTCACGATAATCCTATCCCAAGGTAGCAGTCAGCTGCAGTTTTTTTATGACAGTCTTTTCCTCAACGAATTCCTGTGAAGAAAAGAATTTGTTGCCCAAAAGAAGAGAATCCCTGTACAAGAATAGAAAGAAGCCCTCGCTGCCTCTCAGTTGATATTCCTGTGCTGTTAAATTTGGCAACTAGGGCCAAACTCCATGTTGCACTTCTCATATGATGGAGATGATATTTTTGTGATTCCTTCAGAGAGGCGCAAGATTGATCTAAAGATCATCTTGTTTGGATTAGCAGAAGTTGAATTTTGAATTTATTTTCCACACATGTGCAAATTGTCAAGGTCGGCCACAATTGTAATGTAGGCTCACAAGCCCCAAAAGATGTGTCACACACCCTCAGTCATGGATATAAAAAGGAGAGACATGATGCTCATTTCATCATTCATTCATCTCACACATCTCTCTCTCATCTGATTGGTTCGTACAGCCTTAGAGGCTTTTCTCTCCTCCACGCGTCTGAAACAGGAAGCTGCAATTTTCGGACTGGTTTAGGGCTTTTCTGGACAGCATTGACTTTGGGTCAACACTCGTCTTTTGACTGCATTTTAAGGTCAGAATTCCGATTTGGAAAGGCCGGAGCTGGAGGCACAAAAAGCGAGGCAAATCGTTCACTTTGACTGCAGTTGACCGCAGCTTTGATTGTTGTTTTGACCGCAGACTTTGACCTCTGTGTTGACCAGATTTGTGAACTGTTTTGGGCTGTGTTTGACTTTGACTGAAGGCCGAGTTTGACCAAGTTTTACCGAGCTTGATTGGAGGTTGAATTGCTGGTGTGACCAGCAAAGAATTTTTTGGCTAGGGCATTCTATTGACTGTTGTGCTGAATAAGAAGAATTATAAGAATTCGTGTGTCTCTTGTCTTGGCTTGTCTTTTGTCGATTTATTTTATGTTCTATCAGCATTTACTTTCAATGATTATGTGATTGCATATCTGAAATTGAATTGGGCCAATAAGAAATATTGAAGTAAACTGCTCTAAGCAAAGAACATACCATGGTTAACTAAAATTAACATGGTATCAAGGCTAAGGTGAAGACAAAGCCCAAGCAAGAGTGAGAAGAGCAATTACCGAAGTTGAAAAGACAAGGACCAGGGTCAATGGCTTCCTGATCATACTTCAAATCTGATGACAAGCTAACTGATAAATCTGATTATCATGCTTGGAAAATGTCCTTGGATCTGACATTGGAAGAACAAGATGTTATGGATTATCTGCAGGGAAAGATCATTGAGCCTCCATCAAATGCACTGGCTGCCACTAAAACAAAGTACAAGAAATGGGAAGTCAAGGCAAAGAAGGTCATCAGGGATTCTATTCATAAGAACTTGGTTGTTTATATCTCCGAGTTGGGCACAGCTAAGGAGATGTATGATAAGTTGGTTAGCATGTTCAGGGCTAGCAATGCCAACCAAATTCTCTTTTTGAGGAACAAGTTGAAGGACATCAAGATGGACAAGGAAGAGTCCATCCAATCCTACTTTATGAGGATCACCGAAATCAAGAATGATCTCTTAGCTATTGGAGAGGTTATAGCTGATCGAGAGCTCACCCTCACTGTTCTTGGAGGTCTTCCCCGGCCATGGTATGTATTTAATACTACTATTCTCAATAATAATATACTTCCTGATTTTGATGAATTGTTGACGAGATACAATCAAGAGGAGACAAGGATGATGGAGAGAGACCGTCCCTCTAATGGGAAAGGAAGTGACCCTACTACCTTCACCGCTCATGCAAAGAAGAGGAACAATGTTGGTCTGAGAAATCAAAATCATGGAAGAGCGGGTCCCAAAGGAAGGAAGGAAAGATGTTACAATTGTAACAAGTTTAGTCACTATGCAAGAGAGTGCCCCAATAAAAGGGACTCTCCCCGAGATGATGACAACAACAACAACTTCAAGGGGAATGGAAATCAAAGGCACAACAGGTTCAAAGGAAAAAGGAAGGCTCCCTTTGATCGAAATGGAAATGGAAATGGTCAACCTTTCAAGCGGTCAAGGAACTCCAGGTATAATGAATCCAATGTTGTTGATAATAAGAAAAATGAATATATTCTTATATTTTCCCTCTCTTTTGCATCTCCTCCCGACACCCTGGATAATTGGTTGATTGATAGTGGTGCCTCAAGGCACCTCACTGGATATAAAGAGGCCCTCCGGATTTGATTGTAAAGGATACTAATTTGGAGATTATCCTTGGAGATAATGCCACCTTATCCCGTGAAAGGGACAAGGGCAGTCACCCTTGAAGAAGAATCTAGTGTATATCTCGGCAATGGAAGACAAAGGACTCAAGGTGGCTTTCATCGATGGAAAGGTACGCATTTGGAAGAGGAACTTCAAAGAAGCTCTCACTCTTGGTTTCAGGGTTGATACACTCTATCAAGTTGGAGGAAGTCTGCTGGCGACCATCACATGTGACAGAACTCTTCAATCCGAGCTATGGCACCGGAGGTTTGCACACCTTCATTATAAAGCCTTTCCCCAAGCAAGGAAGGTGGTCACAGGTATGCCCGATTTCAAAGATGATCGTGAAGGTGTATGTCAGGGTTGTGCCATAGGAAAGCATACAAGGGGACCATTCCCCTCAAGTGTCACGAAGACATCTGATATTTTACAATTGATTCATTCTGATCTATCTGGTATGTTGCCCGTAACATCCTTGGGAGGATGCTTATATTATATCACTTTTATAGATGACTTATCCCGCAAAACTTGGATATACTTTTTGAAGAAGGACGAAGCATTCAAGTGGTTTCGACATCCGCACCTTCAACGCCTTGGTTGAAAATCAAACACGAAAGAAGATCAAAATTTTGGAGATCAATAATGGAACCGAATATGAGCCAAATGAATTCAATGACTATTGCAAGGAAGCTGGCATTAAGAGGGAGACCACTACTGTGTATACTCCCGAACAAAATGGTGTTGCTGAAAGGAAGAGTAAAACCATTTTGGAAGTTGCCCATGCCATGCTTTATGACCAAGGTCTTCTTAAGTTCCTATGGGGAGAAGCTGCCAACATTGTTGTGTATGTTCAAAATAGATGCCCACATTCTGCATTGGACTCCAAAATTCCCAAAGAAGTCTTCTCTAGTAAGAAGCCTGATGTCTCTCATTTTAGAGTTGTTGGAAGTCCAGTATATTTTCATGTGCCGAAAGAAAAGAGAAGCAAATTGGATGCTTCTGGAAAGAAGGAAACGTTTTTGGGCTACAATGAAACCTCTAAGGATATAGAATCTATGTGCCTGGTCAAAGGGAAGTGGAGATATGTCATGATGTAACCTTTGACGAAGATGTTGCCCTCAGGAAGGTTAGGGATCTTCCTATCTCAAAGGAGGACAAAAAAAAAGAAGAAGCAGGGAAGCAGGAAGAACCAAAGGATGAACCGATGCCCAATGTTGAAGGTTCGCTGGGTCCTATAGATCCACCTTCTTCAAATAAAAAAAGACCCTCATGGCTTAGAGACACTCTCAAAGATGCCAAGAGACATATTGCTCCAAGGGGAACATTGCATGAAAGTAAGAAGCCGAATAGATACCAAGGGTATCTAGCAGCCATGAGCACCATTGTACAATCTGAGCCTAGAACATTTGAAGAAGTCGTGAAGCATAAAGTTTGGAAGGATGCTATGCACAAGGAATATGAGTCGATCATGAAGACTGATGTCTGGGATGTGGTCCCTAGACCGAAGGACAAATCTGTTGTCACCTCAAAATGGATCTACAAGATCAAGCATGGAGCCGATGGAAGTGCTAAAAAATTCAAGGTAGGATTTGTTGCTCGAGGCTTCTCTCAAAAGGAAGGCATAGATTATGATGAAAAATTTGCACCTGTTGCCCACTATACCACCATTTGATCGATCATTGCCCTTGCTGCAACGCAAGGATGGAGTCTGTGATGCAGCAAAAAACTGCTATTTACATTTCACCACGTGGACCTGTGGGTTATGGGCCCACTATGCTTCCGCTGCGCCACTCTGATTCTCTGAAAATTCTTCTTGTTCTGTTCTCTTCAAAGAAAACTCTTCAAAACATGTTCTCTATTCACAAAGCTAATTATGAAATAAAATAATTCCACAAGTTCTGAATTATCTTCATCGGACAAACCCACTCTGATTTCTCTTCCGTAGAGTATACTTGCTCTAAGTTTCTCCCAAAAGAGCTTTTCTGCTCTGATACCAAATGATGCAACCACTGGCCGCAAATATTCACTTATGTAGAGTTAGCGGAATTAACCCTACACCTAACCACATCATTAAACCTTTTTACTCAAATTCTCGCGGAAGCTTATGCATAAGTGGCTCTTGAGTTTTAATTTTTTTATATAAACTTTTACCTTTAAGCATCTCCGTGCCTTCACTTTACCTTATCACGTGCACAGCTTCAACTTTAAACAAACCCGCTGACCGTGGTTCCAAGTCCCACATAATCCTTTATACACATATACATACCTTAGCAATCAACAGTGCTTTACTCTATATCCTCTCACACAACACAAACTCACTTTATAAAGAGATTACAAAGGGAGTGGATCGTTTAAGATCCATGAGTTTCTCCCACAATTGCTCAACCAAACCCCTAAATCTCTCTATTCGCATACATGGCAGATAATTACATTGAATCAAGTCTTCTAGAGACTTATCAATTCCATCAATTTAGCTCTGCTTGAACAGAATTTGCCCCGGTTTACAATGATTGTGCACGTTTCACCCTTTATAGCATTGAGTTTGAATTATGGCCCAATGCTCCTGCATCAATCTGCATCAGATGGATGTGAAGACTGCCTTCCTACATGGCTCAATCAAGGAAGAAGTCTATGTGGAACAACCTCTAGGGTTCGAAGATCAAAATAGGGACACACATGTATGCAAGTTGAAGAAAGCCATCTATGGGTTGAAGAAAGCCCCCAGGGCTTGGTATCAGAGGAACGATAGCTACTTGATGAAGCTCGGATTTACTTGAAGTGATGCTGATCCAAACCTTTACTTTAAGGTTGATAATAACAAGCCTCTCATTCTGATTCTCTATGTGGATGATTTCTTCCAGATAGGTGTTGACCCCCTCATTCATTAATGTAAGGGGGGGCTAGCTTCCGAGTTCGAGATGAAGGACCTAAGACTAATGCACTATTACCTAGGCTTGGGGGTATGGCAAAATCCAGGTGAGATTTTCCTTTCTCAAGGAAAATATGTTGTAAAGTTGTTGGAGAGATTTGGGATGGCGCACTGCAAGTCCGTGACTACTCCGATGGAACTCAACTTTAAGAATTTGTGTGGAAGTGTTGTTGGACCCGAGTTGGGAAATCCTACCGAGTATCATCAACTCATGGGGGCCTTGATGTTCTTAGTGAACTTACGTCCGGACATATGTTTTGCAGTGAACACGTTGAGTCAGTACATGGTCGAGCCTCATCACATTCACTAGATTGGTGCCAAGAATCTCTTGAGATATCTTTGGGGCACAATCAACCATGGGCTGAGATACACTGCGGGGACTATGAGGCTCCATGGATATATCGATGTCGATTGGGCAGGCAGTGTGGTGGATTATAAAAGCACATCTAGATGTTGCTTCACTCTAGGTTCTGTGAAATTTTCAATCTGAAAACTATACAGTTGCAATGATAGATTTATTCCCCCTTATTATTTCAATAAGTTATTTTTCAGAAATCTCCTGGCAAATATCGAAATAAATACTACTGCAACATTCACAAATACATATGCAGAGAAATAAACAGTGAAGGACATAAGCACCATAATCAATCACATGTACAAAGTAATTTTTGGACAATTGTCCCCGGAAAAACCCAATACGGGAAAACCGGTGTAGCAGATGAGGGTTTTTTTTATTTCTTCAACAAATGATATCTTTACAAGGAAATATAATGGCAGATAAATCTGAAACACCTGAGACTGAATTCCCGGCTCCCTCGGACAATTCTCTGAGACCCTGATCAGCCCCTGTTGGCTCCTGTGTCTGTCTGTGTGATTCACTGCGCAGTCCCAGTGCTGGACTGCGTAAGTCTGCGTGGGTTCTCTGCACTAAAGCCTCAAGCTACCTCCAGTGGCCCACTGCTGCCCTTCGTCCCTGACCTCGATCATGTTGACTCCCTCCTCCTCCTACAAACTCCTCGCCCTGCAACTCTCCCACTAAAATCGAATTCGCTTACTTCAGAATCAAGCTCCTTCGGGTACTGAGTGTATGCCAGGCTTGTTTTCCAAATGACCCTCAAGCCTTCTTTTATAATCTTTCTGTTGGAGAACCAACGGCCCATATTAAAAAATTAATCAATGGCTAAGATTAAAACTTGACTTGATCCATATTTTCTAGAAAATTCAACTCTGACTTATTAATACCCTTTAATTATTTCATTTCCCTAAGTTTAGACTTAGGGTCTTCAATAAAAAATTAATTATTTTAATAAGTCATGATCTGAGTGGAATTTCCACAAAATGTTTCTGGGTTCTTTGGAATGTTGTTGTCTAAGCCTCCATGCAAAGTTTGAGACTTGGAACACTTCCGAATGCTACAAAAATCAACACTCCCTCTTAGCAAAGAAGGTGTTCCAACAAAATGTATTTTCCATGCTGCTCTGCTTTTGAAGCACCCTCTGCACTGCTGATCTTGGACGCTGCCCCTCATCTGTTGCGCTGTTGTCTTCTGTACTGCTGCCTTTGACACTGCCATTGTCACTGTTGCATCTGTACCACAGCTCCCTCTGAATACTAATTCTATCCATTCCTGCCACTGGAAGGGATTCTTCATCTTCCCCATCTTCTCTCTGAAGTATACAAACTTTGTCTTCCCTAGAGACTTCGTGAGGATGTCTGCCACCTGTTCTCCTGTTGGAGTGTACTGCAACTGAACAACTCCACGTTGTACACAGTCCCTGATGAAGTGACACCTAATGTCAATATGTTTCGACCTATCATGAAACACAAGATTCTCAAAGAGCTTGATGCAACTCTGATTATCGCATAAGATGTTGGTCGCTTCCATTTTCTCCTTGAGTACGTTCACTGACAGTTTTCTAAGCCATATGGCCTCGCACAAAGCTGTGTTGACTGCCATATACTCTGCTTCTGCTGAACTCAGTGCCACGGACTTCTGTTTCCTACTGCACCAAGAAGTCATTCCTGATCCTAGACTGAAACAGTACCCACTAGTATGTAAAAATTTCTGTTCCCAACCCCGGTTTTCAGTTTCTCCTTATTTCTCCCATAAAGTTAAATGCCCATTCCCATAGCCATACATTCAACAAGCTGAAAAATAAATATTTTTCTGAAAACACAAATTCTGGAAATTTCACAGTGCTGAAATGCAAAAATAAGACTCAGAAAAATAAATTAGCCACACAGAGAAATTTGACACACTGATTTTTGGTCAAGATGACCCTGGAAAAACCCCCTACAACTCTTGGGGAAAACCAGTTCGAACGCTCTTCTTTATTTCTAGAAAATGCTTTTACAGAGAAAGGAAATATACAGGAAAAATTCCAGCAAACAATGTACAAACTTATCTCATTTTCCGTGCTTGCCTCCGCCTCAGAAAATGTGCCAAATCAGCAAAACAGTAATAACAGAAATTTTACAACAAGAGATATCAGCGTTTAATGTTGTATGTCATCCTCGAAAATCGTGCCAGAAATTGCGTACTATTGTACAGACTGTACGGAAATTACAGCAGCTTCTTTCAGCCTCGAAAATCATGCCAACTCAGCCTCAGAATGCATGCTGCACACTGCTACTTCTCCTCCTCGAAATTTGTGCCTCCTTGCTGCTGTACGGACCTCGAAAAACATGCCCACTACTGCTGTACAGAAATCTGCCTCGAAAATTGTGCCAATTTATTGTTGTACGGACTACTGCCTTGAAATGCATGCAGCATCTCCTTGCTATACGGATTTGTTGAACTGCTACTCTCCTTCTCTTTCTCAAAACCAAAAATGTCTTCAGCTCTCTTCTTCTCCTTCTCTCAATCTGCTCATGAAAGACTGAATGATCTTTTCTCTCATTTTCCTCCTTTAACCTAACCCTAAGTGACTTTTGGAGAATCCCTAAATCCAATGGCTGAGATAGCTTTAGATCTAGGGCTGAGATTAAATGTGCATTTAATTCTCACTTTCTATTGTTTAATTCACCCCACTTTAATAAAGACCCTCTTAGTCATTTATTTCCAAAGTCACTTTTCACTTTCTTATTTCACATTGACTTTATTAAAGTCACTTGAAAATTAGACTTAGTAACTTTATCACTTAAAGTCACTTTTAAATTAGATTTGACTTTATAACTTTATAAAGTCACTTTAGGAGAAAAATTTAATTCTTTTGGACACAATTCCCTAGGCCAGAGATCAAAGCCTTAGGGAACCACCTGTCCTCCGGTAACCAAATTTCAACATGGTACTTTTTCAATCTACTGAACTTCCAACCCAATCTGCGTCGGTGAAACCACTCAACCTGACATCATTGCTACCGGTGTACTTCAATCCAAGCTCAATTGTTCCTTTAAGGTACCTGAGAACATGCTTGGTTGCTGCCCAATGTGCCCTCTTCGGTTCCACCATGAACTGATAGAGGGTATTTACAGCATAACAGAGGTTTGGCCTTGTATTTACCAGATACATCAACGACCCTATGAGCTGCCTATATAGCGTAGGATCAGCCTCATCATCTTCGGATGTGTCAATTTTCTTCCAGTTGGTGATCATTGGAGCTATCATGGGTCTACAATCCTCCATCTGAAATCTCTTCAGAATCTTTGTAGTGTATTTTCCTTGACCAAGGAAGATCTCCCCACTCTGCTGCCAAACCTCCAACCCCAGAAAATAGTGCATCCGTCCTAGATCCTTCATGTCAAATTCTTCAGTCAGATTCTTCTTACAGTCTGTGATGAGCCTTGATGATCCTATTAAGAATAGATCATCTACATACAAACCAGTATCAACAGCTCACTCCCTACTCTCAGATAGTAGAGGTTGGGATCTCCATCATTCTTGACGAATCCCATCTTCTGCAGGTAGCTGTCAATTCGACCATACCAGGCTCGAGGAGCTTGCTTCAGTCCATATAACGCTTTCTTCAATCTGCACACATGAGTCTTCTGATCATGTGTCTCAAAGCCCTCTAGTTGTTCTATATACACCTCTTCCTCAATCACCCCGTTCAAGAATGTCATCTTGACATCCATCTGGTGAATTTCCCATCCCATCTGCGCAGCAAGGGATATCACGGACCTGATAGAGGTGTACCTGGCTACTGGGGAAAACGTTTCTTCATAGTCAATTCCTTCCTTTTGAGCATACCCCTTAGCCACAAACCTAGCTTTAAATTTCTCAATACTGTCGTCTGTAGCATACTTGATCTTGTAGATCCACCACGATCCTACAATTGATCTCTCCTGAGGTCTGGGGACCACTTCCCAAACATCATTCGTCACGATGGAATTGTACTCTTTCACCATTGCATCAACCCACCCCTGGTGTTGAGATACTTCCCGAAAACTGGAAGGTTCTCCGACTTGAGCAACCAAGGCTTGATATCTCTCAGGCTGCTTACGTTGTCTCTTCTCATTTCGGGGGATTCCAACAAATTCCTCTGCATCCTTCAGAATTTGTCGAAGTTCCCTACTCGTTCTCCCACTGGTAGTGGGTGGATCTACCGGCTCTCCTTCTTGCAAATCCTCGGGAGACACATCCCTTGGATCCCTATGCCTTGGAGAGGCAACTGAATTTTCCGCTGCTAGTTATTGGGGCTGTACCAGAGGTTCTTCCTCCAACTGCGTAGCAGAAGGCAACTCGCGGGATCTTCTAAAGGCCTTCTCCATGAACTTCACATCCCTTCGCACCACGACTTTCCTACTCTCAGGAATGTAGATACGATATGCCTTTGCATTCTCGTTGTATCCTACCAATACCCTTTTTCGGCAGCCATCTCCAACTTCTTCCTCTTCTCATTGAGCACATGACAGTAAGTTGTATTGCCGAAGATCCTAAAGTGACTCACTTTAGGCTTACTGCCAGTGAAGACACTTTCTAGTGTGATCTTTCCCATTGCAGCGTGAGGAGTCCTGCTTTGAATGTAGATAGTTGTATTGCACGCTTCAGCCCACAGGAACTTGGGCATGTCTTGGTCATACAGCGTGGCTATCGTTGCTTCAATAATAGTCCAGTTTTTCCTTTCTGCCACACCATTCTGCTCTGGATTATATGGAGTTGTCCACTCTCTTTTAATGCCTTCTCTTGCGCAGAATCCAGTGAATTCTTTATCTATGTATTCACCACCATTATCTAATTGCAATACCTTGATCCGCTTCCCTGTCCAATTCTCTACCAGAGACTTAAACTCTTTGAACCGACTGAAGACTTCAACCTTGGTCTTCAAGAAGTAGATCTAGGTTTTCTTGGAATGGTCATCAATGAAGGTGACGAAGTACTCGGCACGACTAAGAGCTATAGTGGACATCGGTCCACAAATATCTGAGTGTATCAGGTCCAAATTCCAATACACCCTTGGCCCTATTGTTGCTTCTCTGATATGTTGCCTTGGCATATTTTCCCAATACACATCCCTTGCAGACATCATCTCGTTTAGTGCTCAGCTCTGGAACACCTGTGACAGTCTTCTGGAGAGTTCTCAACGCCCCGTGATGCAAATGCCCCATTCTTCTGTGCCATAGCTCATTCAAGTCCATTTCATTTGTGCTATCGACCAGTGCCATTGGAGACTCAAGCTGCAATTTGTACAGTTTGTTGCTTCTTACCCCGATCTGTGCCTTCTTCTTCCACCTGGGGTGTTTGACGTAGACTCTATTGCCAATAAAGTAAACGTCATAACCTCGTCTTTGAAGTTGATATACTGAGAGCAAGTTCATCCCCAAACACGGCACATGCAGAACATTAGTGGTCTGGATTCTATTTCCAGCCTCGGTCTGAAAAGCTACAGTACCTCTCCCAACAGGAGTGCATTTTGCTTTATTACCCATGGTTATTTCGAAATTCATCTGCTCTTCTTGGTAGTCGAAAAAACGGTCCCATACTCCAGTCATGTGAGCAAAGGCTCCACTGTCAATACACCAGACTTCAGAAGAAGCAATGCTTGACACGCAAGAAAAATCTTCCTCAAGTCTGGATGCCAATACAGAGACATCATGATCCATCTGTTCTATCATCCTTCTTTCCCTCCCTGCAGAATTGCATGAACCCTTATGCGCTGCTGCTGCAGCAATAGCCTTCCGTTCACTAGTTGATTCTCCCTTCCTGTTACTCATCTCTGGCTCTGATACCATGTGAAATTTACAATCTGAAAACTATACAGTTGCAGTGATAGATTTATTCCTCCTACTTATTATTTCAATAAGTTATTTTTCAGAAATCTTCTGGAAAATATCGAAATAAATACTATTGCAACATTCACAAATACATATGCAGAGAAATAAACAGTAAAGGACATAAGCACCAGAATCAATCACATGTACACAGTGATTTTTAGACAATTGTCCCCAGAAAAACCCAATGCGGGAAAACCGGTGCAACAAATGAGGGTTTTATTATTTCTTCAGCAAATGATATATTTGCAGGAAAGATAATGGCAGATAAAATCTAAAACACTTGAGACTGAATTTCCGGCTCCCTCGGTCAATTCTCTGACACCTTGATCAGTCCCTATTGGCTCCTGTGTCTGTCTGCGTGATTCACTGCCCAGTCCCAGCGATGGACTGCGTAAGTCTGCGTGGCACTGCAGCCTCAAGCTGCCTCCAGTGGCCCACTGCTGCCCTCCGTCCCTGACCTCAATCACTGCTGACTCCCTCCTCCTCCTTCTGGAAACTCCTCGCCTTGCAACTCTCCCACTGAAATCGAATTCATTTACTTTAGAATCGATCTCCTTCAAGTGGTGAGTGTATGCCCGGCTTGTTTTTCAAATGACCCTCGAGCCTTCTTTTATAATCTCCCTGTTGGAGAACCAACAACCCAGATTAAAACTTGACTTGATCCATGTTTTCTAGAAGATTCACACTCTGACTTATTAATACCCTTTAATTATTTCATTTCCCTAAGTTTAGACTTAAGGTCTTCATTAAAATAATTAATTATTTTAATAAGTCATGATCCGAGTGGAATTTCCACAAACTGTTTCTGGGTTCTTTGGAATGTTGTTGTCCAAGCCTCCCTGCAAAGTTTGAGACTTGGAACACTTCTGAATGCTACAAAAATCAACAGGTTTTGCTTCGATCTCTTGGATGAGTAGGAAGAAGAAATCAGTTTGCCTTGAGCACCGCCAAGGTCAAATACATTGCAGCAAGTATGGCATGTTGTGAAGTTGTTTGGTTGAGAAAGCTCTTCAGTGAGTTGTTTGGGCATGTGCTGGATACCATCGTGATCCTTTGCGACAACCAAAGTGGCATTTGTCTTTCTGAGAATCCCGTGTTCCACGACTGATCCAAGCATATTGATATTAGGTACCACTTTGTTCGGGACATGGTACAGCGAAACACCGTAAGGCTCCATCACATTGGGACTAATGAGCAGGTCGTAGATATACTCACGAAACCCTTGGGGAAGGTCAAATTATTAACCTTCTATGAGAAGCTTGGTATCGTGGATAGACCCTATTATTAGGGTCCCGCTTGAGTTGGACTATGAGCTCTAGGAGCTACAGGGGGCTTGGGGATAGCTGCTTGGAGCTATAAGCAACCACAGCACTAGGTTCGCCTTACCTTGTTGGTGTGTTATTTCCCCACCGTTATGATATTGAGTTGGTTCACCCTCTTTTTGATCTATGCCCCACATGCATCCTACCCGTGTAGTCTGGGACTCATGGGAAGTACCTCTCATTTGGCTAATGAGTTGGGAAATGAGGATAGAGACCGTAGCATTATCGATGGACGCATCGTGTATTGTCGTACTATTTATGTCTAGGATGGGTTGTGTTCAACAACTTGATTGGGGATCAAGTCTGGTTGAGGTTTTTACCTCTAAACTGACTTTGGGTCAGTGGAGAGTGACAAGGTCTTTGTGACTCACTCTCGATCATACCTTCTTATTATTTCTTTTATAGCAGAGCAGAGCCAGCAAAGCAGAGACAGCAGGATGACACGGGATTGCAGGATGATATATGATAAGTACATGATGGTACTGGATGACAGGATTGCACAGGTTGACAGATGGATGGACAGATGGAGTTCTCCCTAGTTGAGAGGGAGTGTTAGATTGGGCAACTAGGGTGAAACTCCATGTTGAACTTCTCAAGGATGATATATGATAGTACATGATGGTACTAGATGACAGGATTGCACAGGTTGACAAATGGATGGACAGATGGAGTTCTCCCTAGTTGAGAGGGAGTGTTAGATTGGGCAACTAGGGCCAAACTCCATGTTGAACTTCTCATATGATGGATATGATATTTTTGTTGGATTCCTCTTTTGGAGGAGTGCAATATTGATCTAAAGATCATCTTGTTTGGATGAGCAAAAGTTGAATTTTGAATTTATTTTCCACACGTGCAAATTGTCAAGGTCGGCCACAATTATAATGTAGGCTCACAAGCCCCAAAATATGTGTCACACACCCTCAGTCATGGATATAAAAAGGAGAGACATGATGCTCATTTCATCATTCATTCATCTCACACATCTCTCTCTCATCTGATTGGTTCGTTCAGCTTTAGAGGCTTCTCTCTCGACACATGTGAAACAGGAAGCTGCAATTTTTGGACTGGCTTAGGGCTTTTTTGGACAGCGTTGACCAGCGTTGACTTTGGGTCAACACTCATCTTTTGACTGCGATTTTTAGGTCAGAATTCCGATTTGGAGGCCACAACTGGAGGCACAAAAACCAAGGCAGATCGTTGACTTTGACCGCAGCGTTGACTGTTGTTTTGACCGCAGACTTTGACCTCTGTGTTGACCAGATTTGTGCACTGTTTTGGGTTGTGTTTGACTTTGACTGAAGGCCGAGTTTGACCAAGTTTGATCAAGCTTGATTGGAGGCTGAATTATTGGTTTGACCAGCAAAGACTTTACTAGCTAGGGCATCCTGTTGACTGCTATAAAACATATTCTCTCTGCGCTGAATAAGAAGAATTATAAGAATTCTTGTGTCTCTTCTCTTGGCTTGTCTTCTGTCGATTTATTTTATGTTCTATCAAAATTTACTTTCAACGATTATGTGATTACATATCTAAAATTGAATTGGGCTAATAAGAAAGATTGAAGTAAACTGCTCTAAGCATAGAACATACCATGGTTAACTAAAAGTAACGTGTGCCAAATCAACAAATCAAAACCAACAGAATTCTGTTGTTTTCCCAAATAGTTTTCCTATGCCAGAACAAATGAAAATATAAAAAATAAAAGAGAATTTTAGTGGAGTCTTTCACCACCAAAATTGATAACGAAAAAGGGGTCTGAAAAGCCTCAAAGACTCGGGCTTAAAAGAACAGAGATAAATGATTCCATGATGATCCAATTGAGATCCTCCCTCTTATATTTATAGATTTCCTAGAGGGGTTTCTTTACTTAATTGATTGAGCAAAATACACTCCAAACCCCAACTTTGGGTTTCTCTACCCAGCCGCCCCAAAACTTGCCCAAACATTGGGTATTTTGGGGTTTTTCCCTTTATTGAAGACTATAGCCTATGGGGATCGATAGGCTATTTTGTCCCTTAATCGATTAATTACTTGGGAACATTACATTCCCCCCTTCCCGACATCACTTGTCCTCAAGCAATGACAAATTTTGTTGTTGCCGATTTTGTCCTCCTTTGCTCTTGATTTTTACATCTTTATTCAAACACCAAGATACTCTCCCCCTTTGACATCAAGGGCAAAGGGCGGATCAATACCAAATCAAGGTTTCTCTTCCTTCGTAAAAAGAAGAGCTTTGTAGATCTGAAGTGCATTGAAATTACCATGCTCCCCCTGAATTCATGTTGAATCTTCAGACAGATTTTTCAATGAAGTATATGACTATAATTCAACCGAGTATGACCATTCCTATCACCAAGGACTCATACTTACATCAATGATCCAACCAAGTGGAATTACATATTTGACTCAACTACCCAACCAAGTGAATTTACAAATTTGAACAAGTCCTTACATGACTGAATATAACAAATTTACATCATAGGTCTCAACATGACCTTTTCATCAAATAACAAATATGACTTTGTATAACTGTTGTAGCCGCTACAACACCCTCCAAAATTTAGTCCTTTTCGAAAAATTTCGGAGCCCCTGATCTAAGTCCAATGCGCCCTCAGCCATGAACCTTGAGAAAGTCCCTTTCAAGCATTTTGCTTTCTAAGCTTGGTTCATGACTTGTTTTCTTTTGAAACTAGTCACATAGTCACAAAACCGATAAACTTACACATTTGCGACTATGCGACCTAGCGACTTCACGACCCCAGGGCGAAAGGTCGCAAAGTCTGTAAAGATGCACGAATGGCGACTATGCGACCTCGCGACCTTGCAACCTCCAAGTCGCGAGGTCGCGAAGTCGCATCCTGGCATAAATTTTCACATTCGCAACTGTGCGACCTAGCGACCTTGCGACCTCCAGGTCGCAGGGTCGCAAGGTCGCATCCTTCCCAAACTGGTCCTGATTTGCGACTTAGCGACCTGCATTAAATGATCGCATATGCGACCCCTTTATAAATAAAAGGGTTGCGTAGGTCGCATTTGACCTGCGCGATGGAGCAAAAGAAGCCTCTGACAAGCCAACTGGATCGTGTTTTTTCCGAGTAAGTTGCCTAATTCTCCTGCTATTTCCTGTTTTTCTTAGATGTTGCCTTACTTGCCCCATACCCTAGCCTATTAATTGCCCTTGGCCTCTTTTCGTTTCAACCCAAACCCTCGCCAGCTCTCCAACTCGGGCTTTCAGCTCACTTATGCTCATTTCTCTTTGCTTCCTCTGCTGAGCCTTACCCCACTTTGCCACAGACACCCCTTCCTAGCTTTCTGAGAAGGCCCTCAAGCCTGGTTTTCCCATCCCCTTTGAAGTTTTCTTTTCCTCCTTTCGTTTTTCCCGAGGGTCACGATCACCTGGATTCCTTTCAGAAAGCCCTAATGCAACTCTGCGACCCTACGACCTCGCGACATGGTCGCTAGGTTGCAGATCATCGACCAACCACCCAAATCGCGACCTTGCGACCTAGTCGCAGAGTCGCAGTTTTCAAACATCTCACGCAGATGCAACCTGGTCGCTAGGTCGCCAAGTCCCAAGCCCCCTTAATCCCCGCAGATAGCAACCGACAGGGGTCGCAGCGACCTAACCTAAGTAGTTAAATCATTTAGAGGTCTAGTCAGTCCAGTCATATTTGTTATCATGCCGTCTGTCTTATCGTGGGATTGTTTTTTGAACATGCCAAGGGATATTGAAACCAAGCTCGAGTGTGTTTCCATCTCTTCGGCCTCAAGTGATATGGGGCCTCCAGCAGTTCGGAAGAGGAACAAGAGCCCCGAGATAGAAATATCAGGAGAAGACATGGTTCCTCCACCACCCCTTATCTATGGAGACACCGCCTGTGTCTTTGGGAAGGGAGATAAAATGACCTGGTATCAAGTATATCAGGAATTCACGAAGCCAGAATTCCCAGAAGATCTCGCGGACCGGCAAGTATACATTCAAGTCAAAAGGTCCAAGCTTCACTACGTAGGCGCTCATCCACCAATATTCCCATGTGCAGAAGTAATCGAATGGATCCTCCAGAAAGTTGATTCCAAGTTCTAAGTTATGCACGACCATGCAAGGAAAACTTTCGCCAACATATCTGGGAAGGACGCAGACGTGTACTATGCACTCCCCACTAGGGAAGAATCCTTTAACGCTGACTGGGTCGCCACGCATAAGGTACCAGTACCAGAAACCTTGAAGAGCTGATGGGAGGACCCTGAGAAGTTTAAGGCAAAAAAGGATCAGGAGTATAAGACAGATGGCCTTAGGAAAGCTTATAAGCTAGTGGCAGCAATGATGTGTAGAATGTATGGTCGGCAGGATGCCACTAACTTCAATGGGGCTTGGGTCCCACTCATGTATGCAGTCACCTTCTACGGCACCTGTTTCAACTGGGCTTACCTATTAGTGTCGGCCCTCAGAGTAAACATATCATCAGCACAGGCACCAGACGAGGGATGCGTGTCGGAATTCTACATGGCCTCTTACCTCTTAGACGCAATATGCGCAAGATGCTATTTCGAGGGGTGGTTGCATCACTGGGATGCGAAGCGCAGTGGGCCCATTCACAAAGATCTGAACGTGTTCTGGGCTTCCAAATACAAACAAGATGCAGAGTCCATCTCACACAATTTCATCCCCACACTCTATGGAAAGCTATTTGGTAAAGATGCCCCTTGCATGTCCAAACAGGATATGGAAACAATGACCCAGGTGACCAACTGGTTTCCTATTACAGATAGTACCTTTATCAGGGTCTTTGGGTCATTCAAGGCGCCTCACGCGCTACCCAGTTATGTCACTGATAAACTACTGCTACAGGAGGTGTGCTACCAGATGTCAAGCGGATTCTCCAAGGTCCTCAGCAAAGGCAAAAAGAAGCCACGGCCTACCCTCCCGCTTACTATTGGTGCCTATACAGTTAAATATTTCAAGGAAGTAGAGCCGAGGCAGAGGACATCAAAGGTTTTCATTTCGTAACCTTTGCCCATAGGTCATATGATCCTGAAAGGATCGTCCCTGCACACTGCAAACGGGCCAAGTTCAATTGGAAGTACCAACACGCGGAATGCCCTATTGAGGAACAAGTCAAAAACTGGTACAACAAAGACAGGGCAACCGCGCCGGAAGAATCTGCTGACCTAAGTGGAGATCAAGGGGTCAGGATGACCAAACTTTAGAAGAGAGGGTTGACATGCTGAAAAGAAAGAACCCGGTAGAAGGAGCTTCATCTTCCAAAGCTAAAAAACCAAAGAATACTACAAGTAGTGGTCTTTCTAAAGACCAACAGTGAAAGAGAGACGAAGAGGCCAAGGCACAGCAGGAGGCTGAGAAGAAGATGAGAGAGGAAGAACTCAGAAAGACCCAAGAACCTTGGCGCAGCAACAGGAAGAAGATAAGCGGAAGAAGCACGCTGAAGAGCAGCAGAAAGAGGAACGGAAGAAAAAGCACGCAGAAGAGGCCCGCAAAAAGAAAGAGGAAGAGGAACGCAAAAAGAAAGAGGAAGAAGAACGCAAGAAGGAAGAAGGAGGCCGAGTGCAAGTTGAAAGAGGAACAGGATAAAGAGGAGGCTGAGAAGAAGAGAAAGGAAGAAGAAAATCAGAAATCGCAGGAAGGTTCTTCCAATGGAGCAGAGGGGAGCGAGACACCGCTCCCGAAGACTGGGGAACAAACAGAGTTGCCCCATATTGAGGTACCCCCGACAACTCCCATGACGAGCGTACATCTACTGCTCTCAGAACTTGGTATCCCCGAAGAACAGGAAGATGATGTGTTAGACCTGACAAGGCTCTCATATGACCAGTTCACACATAAGATCAGGCAGGAGAAGAGAAAGTGCCTCGCACAGAATCCAGCCAAGCCCCTCGCAATGACAACGGAAAAGGACATAGTCCTGGATACTAGGACTAATCCCATCATGATAGCATTGGCGGGGACCGCTTTTGCAGCAGCTACGGAGGAAAATGTCAGCAGGATGAGTAGGGAGATCTTGTCCTTGCAAAACAGACTTCGAGCCTCTGAACAAAAGGCATCTCAAGAAAAGGAGGCACTCGAGGCAAAAAATCACAAACTCCGATTAGCAACCACTCAAGCCAATGGGTTACCAACTGCTATCCAAGGGGAGTTGGTTACTTTGGAAACTGCCATGAAGCAGGTATATGAGGAGATGTTCGCCATAAAACAGACAGTGTCCCCGCTACTAAAGGCTCAGGCAGAGACTAAGAAGAAGACCACACAACTAAAAGAAGCCTCTGTGGCACTAGACAGTATGCTTGAATGGTCCGAAATGTATCCACAGGCCCCCGACACCTTGCCAAAGAAAGATTGGATCTGCACACAGAAAGAAAAAGTACAAATACGGATGAAAATACAATCCAAGGACAAGCTTGTAAAGAATGTGGAGAAAGTGATGTCCGCTTATGAACATCTCATCAGTGACATCGACTCGATAGCGGGAGTACATCACATCCCTTCCTTAGGGGCATTGGACACACAGAAGACAAGAGAAGAAGTAACCCAAGACATCTAAGCGTGTCTGGAACCCATCAGGCAAGCGACTGCTTCCAAGGACCTTCCGGCTTCAAAGGAGAACATTGATCAGTTCATCATCGCACCAGTATGGATCTACACCAAGCTAGCATCCCTATCCAATCAAATCTCCGTGAAGAAGCGCACTTTGGTCCTGGATGCTCTCGAGTGCTTTCACCGATTAGGGGAGGACACACCTCAGGTCACTCCAGTGGTCGTAGACTATCAAGCCTGGGAGACGTATCTCAGGGAACAACAACATGTAGAAGTCCCAGATCTTGCCATCACACGGATGCTACCTTGAGAAGGCACAGCTACACAAATCGCAGGTAGCAAGGGGGATCCAGTCATAGGTCGCAAACGAGATCCAGTCGCAGGTCACAACATCACTTAGGTCGCAGACCATGCCAACAATCAAGAAGTTGAAAGGACAGGGTTACCCAAAGGTCACTTTTTGTTTCTATAAGTACTCCCTCCGAGGACAATGTAAAGGACCTTTTTTCGGGACTCCAACAAGGGAAGAGATAATTGTATTGCACTAAATGCATGATTCCGAGAATGAATACCAATTAATGTTTTGATTCCACTACTAGATCTGATGAGGAATTATGTGTGCTAGCATTATGAATATTATGTCTTATGTATCTGCGTTTTTGTTCATATATCAGTTGTACGTTTAAGCTTTCTGGATGTGTCAATGGTATGTGAATATTTCATTAAGGGATGTTTAATGACTTCGTTATTGATACCACTCTATCTTTTGGAAAACGCTTAAGGAATTGAAGGGTGTTTCGACCATAGAGAACTGTTTCTTTTGTGGTCAAGCAAGCTTTTTATGAGCATGACCCTATGATGTGTTGCTAACAACATCTCCTTTGGCTACATGCTTCGAATCTCGTTTGCTATTTATAATGTTTCATTTACAAGAGAACTCATCGACCATTTGTTTCGTATCATTCGAATAGACGTGCATCATCAAGTCCGCAAGGCGCATCTCCTTCCGAGAAAACGCATATTCAACGGTAGCCGAACCTACACCCCAGACAGGATCCCTATCACAAATGGTCTAGAGTCTAGTTGGGACTTTATACTGTGGAGATCCCCTATTGTTGGCCGGGCAATTTTTCCCGTCAACAATAACCAAGACCAAAGAATCTCAAACAGGAGATCATAACACAGCAATCAATCAGAATGCCAACAATGCATCGTTTTCAACAAGGCAGGTGCTCCCCCTAAGCTTGTGCATCCTGAACACCTTCAACAACCAATTCATCAAAGCATCTTCATCAAGGTGATAAATATTAAAGAAAGGTACAGTAAGATGAATATTGAAACAACAACAGAGATTACCCAACAGCATCATATATTGTTCTGAAAAACTGACCCAGAGAATTTCTGTCAGCAAAAACCATACGCGGTTATATGCACAGAAACTCGCGTATAGACGCGATTTGCCTTTATGAAACCAGCGTACCAAATTTAATTTTATGAAATTAAGTAGATTTGATAAGAGAGGTAGAGACAACTCCCAGATATTTGAATGCTTCCTTGGGAAGAGGTTTAGTAAATATATCTGCAACTTGTTCTTTGGAGGGAACATACTCCAATTTAACCTTTTGTTCAAGCACTTGTTCACGTAGGAAGTGATACTTGATAGGAATGTGATTGGTCTTGGAATGCATAACAGGATTTTTAGAGATACTAATGACACTTGTATTATCACATAGAATGGAGATGGGAGGTGAACATTTGATTTGAATTTCTTGTAATGTCTGCATCATCCAAAGAATTTGTGTGCAACATGATGTGGCAGCCACATATTCTGCTTCTGCTATAGATAAGGCAATAGAACTTTGTTTCTTGCTGAACCAAGATACTAATCAGGGCCCCATATAGAATGCACCACCACTAGTGCTTTTTCGATCATCGACATTTCCAGCCCAATCCGCATCTGTGTAAGCATGAAGAGTGAGATCAGCATTCTTTGGATACCATAGACCAAAGTCTTGAGTCCCTTGTAGATATTTGAATATTCTTTTTACAGCCTGAAGGTAAAACTCTTTTGGGTTAGCTTGGAATTGTCCAACAATCCCAACTGCATGCATAATGTCTGGTCTTGTCCCGGTTAGATAAAGCAAACTTCCAATCGTGGATCTATACTCTGGTTGATTCACCATGGGAGAATCATCATGAGAACTGAGGTTACATCCAGTTACCATTGGAGTACTCACAGGTTTGCAGTCTTCCATCCCATACTTCTTCACAATTTGCTTGAGATATTTTGCTTGTGATAGAAATATGCCATATCTTGCTTGTTGCACTTGTAAGCCAAGAAAATATGTTAGTTCCCCAAGTAATGACATTTCAAATTCTTGTTGCATAACAGAAGCAAATTTCTTAAACATGGACTCTTCATTACTTCCAAAAATGATGTCATCAACATACACAACAATAATCAATAATTTATCATTCTCAATTTTTGTGTATAAGTTACTGTCAGCAGATCCCTTTGTGAAACCTTGTTGTTGAAGATATTTGTCAAGACGATAGTACCATGCCCGAGGACCCTATTTGAGACCATATAAAGCCTTTTTAAGTTTGCAAACAAGATTTTCATCATTTCCCATGAATCCTTCTGGTTGTTCTATATAAACTTCTTCTTCTAGATCACCATTGAGGAAAGCAGATTTTACATCCATTTGATAAACTTTGAATTGTTGAAAACTTGAAAAAGCAAGAAACATTCTTATGGCTTCAAGTCTGGCTACAGGAGCAAATATTTCTTCAAAGTCTATAGCTTCTTGTTGAGCATACCCTTTACAAACAAGTCTAGCTTTGTTTCTAATAACATCTCCATTTTCATTTAACTTGTTTTTGAATATCCATTTTGTTCCAGTAACATTTTTATCATGAGGTCTTGGAACCAATTCCCAAGTATGATTCTTTTCAATCTGATCAAGTTCTTCATTCATCCCTTGAATCCAACATTCATCTTTACTAGCTTGATTTACATTTCGTGGTTCAATAGTGCATAAGAATGCTAGATAGCGAGGGGATCCTACAAGAATTCTTCTTGTTTGGACACCTGATCCCTTTTCTCCAAGAATTTGGGATTCTAGATGATTCTTTTAAACATACCTGGATGGAGCCTTTTCAGATATATCTTCTTCTGGTGCTTCATTGGGTTCTCCTTCTATGTTGTTGCTATTTGATGAGGGAAAATATACATCATCATCATCTTCATTTGTTGTTGTTATTTCCCTTTTAGGAGCTGTGAGAGACTCATCAATTACAACATCAATACATTTAGAATCTTCCGAAGTCTTTTATTGTAACATCTATATGCTTTAGTTCTAGAAGAGTAGCCAAGAAATATTCCTTCATCTGCTCTAGGCTCAAACTTACCAAGTTTTTCATCATTGTTCTTGATAAAACATTTGCTTCCAAAAACTCTAAAATGCTTTATAGTGGGAAGATTACCGTACTAAAGCTCATAAAGAGTTTTATCACTGTTCACACGAACATGAGCCTTGTTAAGAATATTTACTACGGTATGTGTTGCTTCTCCCCAAAAGGTATCGGGAGTTCCAGATTCATCAAGCATAGCACGCGCCATCTGTTGAACTGTTCTAGTCATTCTTTCTGCCACGCCATTTTGTTGTGGGGTTCCAGCTACAAAAAACTGTCTTTTTATGCCATGATGTTCACAGAAATCAAAGAATTCATCTGATATATATTCTCCTCCTCGGTCAAATCTAAGACATTGGATTTTTAGATCTAATTCATTTTCAACCAGAGCTTTGAAGATCTTAAACTTTTCAAATGCTTCATCTTTATGTTTTAGTAAACCGTTGCAACACATTCTAGAGAAGTCATCAATAAATAGAATATAGTATTGTCCTCCACGAGGTGAATTTTTCCTTACAGGTCCACATAGATCAATATGTATAAGTTCAAGAGGCTTACTTGCTGATCCTTTTTTGGCATTGAATTGCACCCTGGTTTGCTTACCGAATTGGCATGATTTGCATATGGTACTTTCAGGCAGAGTGATGCTGGGAAGATCACGAACAGCTTGGAGTCTACTAGATTTGCTTATTTGAGAGAAGCTCAAATGTCCCAGTCTTCTGTGCCATAGCCAGTTTTTTGAAGATTTGCCTAAATAGCATTGCTCTTGGCCACCTTTCAGTACATACAGATTGCTTGGTGTTCTAGTTCCTTTTATTACCGTTTTTCCTATGTCAAGTTCACGTACTACACATTCTTTTGAACTAAACACAACTTCATTTCCTTGATCACACATTTGACTCACACTCAACAAGTTATGCTTTAATCCATCCACATACATAACATTGTTAGCTTTCACCTTTTCTTTTAGAAAAACAGAACCTTTTCCTTTAATGACAACAGGAGAGTCATTTCCAAAGGTAACATTCTTTTCCTTCTCTAGAGCATTGTATGAAAGGAGTTTATTTTATCACCTGTCATGTGTTTTGAGCATCCGCTATCAATGTACCATTGATTTTCTTACCCTTCTGCAAATAAAGCTATGCCACATCTTTCAACCTGTAAGTCCTTCTTTCTCCATACCTTGGAATTTAAAGGTATATGCTCTTTTGGCTGAAGTTTGCTCCTACATTCAGATTCTTCATGTCCAAAGTTATTGCAATAAGAACATTCAATTTCATTTTGAAGAGGAGAAAAGTTGTTATAAGTTTTCTTCTTTATTCCAGTCTTATTTCTTTGCTTTCTTGCTTCTCTAATCATGATGGTTTTGTATGCTACACATTGAGCAGCTTTATGACCAAAATTATGACATGAGAAACATTGTCCATTAAAGAAGAAATTTCTGCGATCATGAAACCTTCTATTTATGTTTACCTGCTGATTGATATTTCTGTTATTGGTGTTCCTTGAATTGAAGTGGTCATGCTTTACCTGGGTGGTCTCTTTGACATTTTGTTGAGTGACAAAATGTTGTTGGCTGGCTTTCGCTGCATTTAGATAGTTTGGTGCTGAAGACTGAGAGAATTCTCCAATATATCCAAGACCTATCTTTACAAGAGGAGAGCGTTGTACCTTGATAATTTCATCTAAGGTTTCAGATCCTTTAGCAAATCTAAGATTTAAAGTTTTCACTTTCTCAAATTCCTTTCTTAAACTTACTATTTCACATTCTAATTTCTCATTGTGCTTCTCATTTTCTATAAGCTGATTCTTTAGAGTATCTATGGCAATTTTGTTTTCTTCCAAACATATTTTGAGATGACTTATTTCTTCAAGAAAATCATTTTCTTCTAATGCATCCATAAAAGTATCTTTAGCCTCACTAGAGTCTTTTTCAAAAGCCATGAGCAGTCTAATATCTTGATCAGATTCTCCTTCTTCACTATTTGATAGACCATCACTATCTTCATTAGTATAATAGCTTTTTCTATTGATAAACCATTTCTTATTTCCTTTTTCCACTTCCTTTCCCTTTTCATAGTTATCTTTATGTGGACATTTAGCAACATAATGACCAACTCTTCCACAAGCAAAACATTTAAAAGGAAGCTTACCTCTGAACCAGTGCCAAGTTGTAGCTTCTTTACAAAATTTATCTCATCTTCTTCTGAAACATACCCTAATCCTTCTTGTTCTTCTACTTCCTTTCCTTTTGCAGCAACTCTAAAGATAGCTTCTTTGACTTCAGATGGACCTCCTTTCCTCATTTCACATGCAGTCAGAATCCCATGAAGTTGAACAATAGTAAGAGTTTGTAGATCCTGCTTCTCTTCAATAGCAGACACTTTTGACTCGAATTTGGGAGTTAGAGATCTTAAAACCTTTCTACTAGAGTAGTGTCAGTTATGGTTTCACCCAGATTTCTCATACGATTTACAATATCATCTAGACGTAAAAAGAAACCAGCAATGCTTTCCTCATTATGCATTTTGAGTTTTTCATATTGAATTCTGAGAGTTTGGAGTTTAGCACTTTTTACCTTGGCATCACCTTCATAGCTCAGAAATATTTTGTCCCATATCTCCTTTGTTGTATTCAACTGCAAGACTTTGACAAATTCTGATTCAGTCAAACTTCTCAATAATGCATTGACCGCCTTTGCATTGGTTTCATCGTTCTTTCTTGCGGCTGGATCTGCTGGAACTGAAGCTAGATATTGATATCCTCCTTCAACTATGGCCCATACATTTGCTCCAAGAGACTGAAGATAGGATCTTGTCCTTGTCTTCCAGAAGATTAAATTGTTTCCGTTGAAGAGAGGAGGCCTGAAAGATGTTGTCCCATCTTGATTGTTCATCTTAACTGATCTTCCTTCTAGCGATTAAGCTTCTTCAAAAGGACCTGCTCTGATCCCAATTGTTGGGAAAAACACTGAGATGGGGGGGGGGGTGAATCAGTATTTATAACTTACTTGAAACCTTTACTTTTTCCTTACTGATTTCTATACGCGACTTTAATGAACCCAACTAACGTTACACGCGGATATCTTTAAGCAAACTTGCATATGACCGGAGATCTTATTATGCAGATAATTCTTTACTTAAATCAGTGCATAATTCATTCATCAGATGTTTAGTAAGCAGTAAGCATGTGCAATAAGAACACAATAAATCATCAAACATAAGCAATACACATAAACACCAAGATTTTATGGTGGAAACCCAATTCGGGAGAAAACCACCGCTACTGTCGTCTCTGTCTTCAATATTTATTATATGGAAAATTGCTTACAATATTGTATTGATGCAGATTCATATCAGTACGCAGACATCTACCTGCAAAAGGCTACAACCTTCTCTCGTTCTCCAGCTGCTATTGGAAGGGAGCTCCAACCCCTTGATCTTGTTTACCAGCCACTACTGGAAGGGAGCTTCAACCCCCTGATCAAAACACCAGCATCTATTGGCAGGAAGCTTCTACTTCCATACTGAAGGCTTCAACCCTCAGAACCACTGCAGACCACGTTTCATCAATTTTCACACTGGATCCCACAGCTTCAACACAACACTTCATGAAGATCAACATCAATAAACATAACCCAAATTTCAATCAGAACAGTGAGATCATTGTAACCAAAACACAGTAATAAACCCAAATTTCATAATCAACATGCAGAACCAATCTCAACCCTGATCATTCATTATCTTAAAATGCATACGCTACTTCACTATATTGAACCCGCGTGTATACGCGCTTTCCTTCACACCAACTTGCGTATAGATCTGAGAATACTGAATTTACAGTATATGATTAGTCTCATAACCAGATCTGAGGCTTTCAGTCAGATATCTTTTCAGTATTGCAAAACCCTCAATCAGTCAGTCATCATTAAAAAAAATTATTCAGTCATTGATCATATTTGTACATACTCAACTTAGCAGCATATACAGTATTCAAACAACCCAGATCTACATGAAGAATTCATCGACAAACAGCAGAAATACAGCAGCATTAAACAGATAACCTCTTCAACATGCTTCAGAAAACCCTGACTTCCATACGCACTTTGGCTGAGACAAAGCCGCGTGTATACGCACTTTCACTGTGACAAACTAGCGTATAGATCTATAAACATTATTACTGCAGAAAGATGCAGATCTATAAACTTACCCAGATTTCTTTACTTCACTTCAGCAACCATGCGTCAAGTCACAGATCCAAACATCACATATAATTAGATCATGCAAGTATATAGTCATTTCAGGTCTAGAGATCTTGATCCATCATTGTATCCAAGGGTGCATCATAAGTTCAGATCTACCAATAAAACAGAGTTCATCCCATGCAGATATTCTTCAGAGAGAAGTATTCAGTAACATCCCTTACACCTACACGCCCTTGCACTATGATCTTCCTCTCCTTATATAAGGTTAGCCTTTATCATTACCATGAGCCAAAACCACACAAGTGTCGATGGTATTCTTGGAAGAAATCAAATAAACGATACAGCGCTCAATACTATGGGCTAATATCATAGTAATGCCCCCTGGTATCATAATTTTAGAGCGCAAAAGGTATACACGACTTGGCTTCTTCATACCCGCGTGTATACGCGACTTCTCTTCATAAAAATTGCGTATATACTAATTATGGATGTATACGCGGGTTGCATGTATACCAAGTAGCGTATACATTGCCTTCATATGCGGGTTGCCTTCATCAAACCCGCGTATAGATTGATAAATATTTCCTGTTTCATTTTTCTGGCACTTACTAGAATTCCTTTCTCTGTCACATCTGAACTGACCTATAGAAACATCATTTTTACATCTTTAAATAGGTTGCTATCAAAAGGCAACTCATCAAGTAGGTTTCCATCAAAGACAACTTCATCAAGTAGGTTGCCATCAAGGACAACATATTGCATCATACTGCCAACACCCTCTAGGACAGCCAAAACAGTCAACCCCAAAAGTCAACGATGTCAGCCAACTATCAACGCAAAATAGCAACAGCAGCAAGGTCAACACAGCCAATTCAAAGTCAACGTCCAGCCTTGAGAATTTTGCCAAAAAATGTGGATTCAAAAAATCGAAAGTTTGGGAGAGTTTCAGGTCAATTTGACCATGCGTTGACCAAAGTCAACGTTGGTCAATGTTGCGGTAAAACCTAGGCCGAAAACAGATTTTCCTCCTTGTTGCAATTTCCCACGTGTGAAGAGAAGAGCCTCCAAGTGATCGAACCAATCAGATGAGGAGAGAGAAATGTGTGAGGATGTGATGAGTGAAAATGTCCTCCAACGTTGAACAATATATATCCATCAATGAGGGTGTGTGACACAACTGTTGGGGCACCAAACCTTCAGGCCGACCTGCACATATTTTGAATAAATTCAAAATAAATGTTCTACTCATCGGATCAAGATGATCTTTAGATCAATCTTGCACCTCTCCGAAAGAGGAGTCTACTAAAAATATTGGCATCTTCATCTCAGCATTACAACATGGAGTTTGGACCTAGTTGTCCAAAATTAACACTCCCTCTCAACTAGGGAGAACTCCATCCACCTGTGCAATCCAAACATCGTGCGTCATCCTGCCGTAACTTGCTTTGCTGGCATCTTTATTTCAGAACAGAAGTGGGTCAGTCACAAAGACATCATTCCCGACTGATAGATTCAGCCCAGAGGTTTGAAACCTCTATAGGACTCAGAAAGAGTCTCATACCAACCCGAAGTTGGTTTATCTGACCCGAAGTCAGTTGGAGGTCCGAAACCTCACTTGGACTCAAGAGAGTCATATACTAACCCGAAGTCAGTTGGCGGTCCGAAACCTCACTAGACTTGATCCCAGATCAAGTGGTTGGATCATGCCATCCTAGATAGAGAGTACGGCAATCTCTCATGCGTCCATCAGTCTTTGCTACTAGTCTCTAGCTTTTCCCACCTCACTGACCAAATGAGAGGTACTTCCCATGAGTCCAGACTCAAATGGGTAGGATGCATACGGGGCACAGATCATGAGAGGTGAACCAACTCATCATAACAGTAGGGCAGAAGCACACCAACAAGGCTTGGCAAGCCTAGCCCTGTGGTTGCTTATAGCTCCGAGAAGTTATCCCCAAAGCCCCCCAGAGCTCCAAGAGTTAATCGTCCAACAGGACCCTCAGCATAGGGTCGTTCCACGATTCCAAAATTCTCACGGAAGGTTAGGAACATGACCTTCCCCAAGGGCATTGTGAGAATATCTGCGACCTGCTCATCAGTTCCTATATGATCGAGCCTTACGGTCCCTCGCTGTACTATATCCTGGATAAAGTGGTACCAGCCATAAACATGCTTGGATCGATCGTGGAAGATGGGATTCTCTGACAAACAAATCCCCCTCTGGTTATCACAAAGGATAATGGTGGCATCTAGCACATGCTCAAATAGCTCACTGAAGAGCTTTCGTAACCAAGTGACTTCACAACAAGCCATACATGCTGCAATGTATTCGGCCTCAACGATGCTCAAGGCTACCGACTTCTGCTTCCTGTTCGAAGCAGACCTACGTGTGAAGCAGCATCCAAATGTGCTCTTGCGATCCACCACACTGCCAGCCCAATCAGCATCAGTATATCCATGGAGTGTCATGCTCCCGGCAGTGTATCTCAGCCCATGGTCTACCGTGCCCCAGAGATATATCAAGAGTTTCTTGGCACCAACCCAGTGAAAGTTATGAGGATCAACCATATGTTGACTCAAAGTGCTCACTGCAAAACATACGTCCAGACGAGTGTTCACTAAGAACATCAGGACCCTTATGAGTTGACGATACTCAGTAAGGTTTGCTAACATAGGCCCAGCGGCGCTGCCACTCAACTTCTTAAAGTTGAGCTCTATCGGTGTCGACACGGACTTACAGTCCACCATACCAAATCTTTCCAGAAGCTTCACAATGTATTTTCCTTGAGAAAGGAAAATCTCTCCAGGTCTCTGCCAGACCTCCAGGCCTAGGAAGTAATGCATCAGTCCTAGGTCCTTCATCTCGAACTCAGCATCAAGCTCCCTCTTGCACTGATGAATGAGAGGGTCAGCACTTGTCAGAAAGAGGTCATCCACATACAGCACCAGAGTGAGAGGCTTTTCTCTATCAACCTTGAAGTAAAGGTTTGGATCAGCATTACTATGAGTGAAGCCCAGCTTCATCAGGTAGCTATCTATCCTCTCGTACCAAGCTCTAGGTGCTTGCTTCTACCCATAGAGGGCTTTCTTCAACCTGCAAACATGGGTGTCCCGATCCTGGACTTTGAACCCCAGAGGTTGCTCTCTTCCTTTATCGCACCATGCAGAAATGCGGTCTTTACATCCATCTGATGAAGACTCCATCCTTGCGTAGCAGCAAGGGCTATGATAGATCGAATGGTGGTATATCGAGCCACAGTTGCAAATATATCATCATAGTCTACGCCTTCCTTTTGATAGAAGCCACGGGCAACGAATCTTGCCTTGAACTTTTCAGCACTTCCATTAGATCCATGCTTGATATTGTAGAGCCATTTCGAGGTGACAACTGCTTTGTCTGCTGGTCTTGGAACCACATCCCAGACATCATTCTTCATTATGGACTCATACTCTTCGTGCATAGCATCCTTCCTGACTTGACGCTTTACAACTTCCTCAAAACATCCAGGCTCAGATTATACGATAGTACTCATGGCTGCTAGATACCCTTGGCATCTATTCGGCTTCTTGCTTTCACGAAATGTCCCCCTTGGGGCCATATGTCCCTCGGCATCCTCGAGAGTGTCCCTGAGCCATGATGGTCTCTTCCTCATTGAAGGAGATGGATCAATCGGGTCCATCGGTCCTTCAGCATCGGGTATCATCTCATCCTTCGATTCTTCTTGATTTCCAGGCCTTGCTTCATGATCTTCCTCAGATCTCAGAAGATTGACTACTTTCCTCAGGGAAGCATCTTCGTCAAAGGTAACATCGTGGCATATCTCCACTTCTCTTTGACCAGGCACATAGACTCTATAGGCCTTTGAAGTTTTGTTGTAGCCCAAAAACATTCCCTTCTTCCCAGAAGCATCCAGCTTGCTCCTCTTCTCCTTCGGCACATGAAAATAAACAGGACATCCAAAAACTCTAAAATGTGAGACCTTAGGTTTCTTACCAGAGAAAACCTCTTCGAGAGTTTTGGAGTCCAGAGTGGAATGTGGGCATCGATTTTGTATGTACACAGTCGTGTTCGCAGCTTCTCCCCACAAAAACTTCGGTAGACCTTGGTCACATAGCATGGCACGGGTAGCTTCCACAATGGTCCTATTCTTTCGTTCAGCAACGCCATTCTGCTCAGGAGTATAGACAGTTGTGGTCTCCCTCTTGATGCCAGCTTCTCTGCAAAAGTTCTTGAACTCGTTCATCTCATATTCAGTGCCATTATTGGTCTGTCGGATAGTATTACACGTCATCGCTCCAAGTGGACTTCCTCCAACCTAGTACAGTGTATCAACTCTAAACCCAATCGTGATAGCTTCCTTGAAACTCTTCTTCCAGATATGCACCTTCCCATCAACGAATGCCACATTGAAACCTTTGTCTTCCATGGCCGATATAGACACAAGGTTCTTCTTTAAATCAGGTACGTATAGTACATCTTGCAAACAGAGGACTTGACCTTGAGACAAGTGGAGGGTCACAGTCCCTGTCCCTTTCATGGGATATGTGGCATTATCTCCAAGGATAATTTCCAGATTAGTATCCTTCTCAACCATATCAGAAAGTGCTTCCTTGAACCCAGTGATGTGCCTTGAGGCACCAATGTCTATCAACGAGACATCCATTGTGTCGGGTGGAGATGCAGCAGAGAGGGCAGATACAAGAATGAATTCATTTCTTTTATCAACAACATTTTATTCCTCATACCTGGAATTTCTCGACCTTTTGAAAGGTTGCCCATTTCCGCCAAAGGAAGCCTTCCTCTTTCCCTTGAACCTGTTGTTCCTTTGATTTTCATTCCTCCGATTGTTGTTGTTGTCATCAGCATCAAGAGAATCCTTCTTGAAAGGGCATTCTCTAGCATAGTAACCTGGATTGTGACAAGTGTAACACTTGCCTTTCTTTTCTTGGGCCCCTACTCTTCCTTTGTTCCTTGGACCACCAAAGTTTCTCTTCTTAGTATGAGCAGCGAACGCAGCATTGTCTTCATTTTCATATTCCTTCATCCTTGTCTCTTCTTATACGCATCTCGATAGTACTTCGTCAAAATCAGGTATCACATTGTTATTGAGAATGGTAGTGTTGAATACATGCCATTCAAATGAGGGACCTCCAAGTGCAGTGAAAACCATCTCTCGATCAGCTATTGTCTCCCCAATAGCCAGCAAATTATTCCTGATTTCAGTCAGCTTCAGAAAAAATGATTGGACAGACTCATCCCTGCCTTTCTTCAGATTCTTCAATTGGTTCTTGAAGAATAGGACTTGATTCGCATTGTTGGCCTTGAACATGTTGACCAACTTATCATACATCTCCTTGGATGTGCCCAGCTCAAAGATGTAGGCAACCAAACTCTTATGAATTGAGTCCCTGATCATCAGCTTTGCTTTGATTTCCCCCTTCTTGTACTTTGTTTTGGCAGCAGCAGTTGCAATGGATGGAGGCTCTTGAATTTTACCCTGGACATAGTCCATGACATCTTGGTCTTCCAACATAAGATCCAATGTCATCTTCCAGGCATGGAAGTCATCCTTCCCAGTCAATTTGTCATCAGCCTTAAAGCCAATGTAGTTAGAGGAACCCATGCTCTTCTTTGATGATTGCTACAAACTAGGGCTTTGTCTTCACCTCAGCTCTGATACCATGTAAATTTTTGTAAATGTTCTATGCTTGATGCAACTTTACTTTTTATTCCAATATCAGTCAGCAATCACATAAACAAGAAAGTAAAATGTTGATATAACATACCAGTAGATCGACAGAAGACAAGCCAAAAATATATAAGTGTGTTGTTGCGTTATGGCGGTCAACAGGATGCTTCAACCAGCAAAGTCTCAATACGGTCAGCGAACCAGAAGTGTCACACAACCCTCTACGACAGCCAAAACAGTCAACCCCAAAAAACAATGAAAGTCAACGTTGTCAGTCAACGGTCAACGCAAAACAACAACAGCAAGGTCAACGCAGCCAAGTCAAAGTCAACATCCAACCTCAGGAATTGTGCCAAAAAATGTGGATTCAGAAAATCGAAAGTTTGGGAGAGTTTCAAGTCAATTTGACCATGCATTGACCAAAGTCAACACTGGTCAATGTTGTGGTAAACCCTAGGCCGAAAACAAATTTTCCCCCTTGCTGCAATTTCCCACGTGTGAAGAGAAGGGCCTCCAAGTGATCGAACCAATCTGATGAGGAGAGAGAAATGTGTGAGGATGTGGTGAGTGAAAATGTCCTCCAACATTGACCAATATATATTCATCGATGAGGGTGTGTGACACAACTGTTGGGGCACCAAACCTTCAAGCCGACCTGCACATATTTTGAATAAATTCAAAATAAATGTTTTGCTCATCGGATCAAGATGATCTTTAGATCAATCTTGCACCTCTCCGAAAGAGGAGTCCAATAAAAATATTGGCATCTTCATCTAAGCATCACAACATGGAGTTTGGACCTAGTTGTCCAAAATTAACACAGCTTCACTAGATTCTTCAATAGGTTTCTTCACTCTTCCTTTGACTAAATCCAAGACTTTGTTCTTTTCAAGAATGAGATCAATTCTCTTTTTCCATGACTTGTAATTTGATGCTCCTTCTAATTTGTTCTCTCCCTTTATTGTGTTAAGACATTGTTCTTGAAGATGGTAAACGTCTTCCTCTATAAGGTCTCCTTCTATGATTCCTTAATCAACTTCTTGAGGTTCCTTTCCTTCAATAGATCCTTAAGCTGCCTTTTTCTTCTTTCTTCACCAAAGCTCTGATACCATGTTAGAAAATCAGAAAGGCAGAAAGATTTTCATATCCATGATAATCACTTGTGATGTTCTTATAATCTTATTATCTTTTTTGTTCTTCTTTTATCTTAATTCAACAAGCAATTACCAAAATAGTAGCAAAAGGATCAAGTACAATAGATATAGGTGGACAACTAGGGCAAAACCCCACTCTAGGGGAAAACCCAGTCAAGAATTCTTCCTTCAATATTTTTCCTAAGATAATCCAAGATTCTAGACTTTAGACAAAGACTTCCTCCACACCAAGTCAGCTCTCTCTTTGATGTAGAATTTCGACCTTGCAGCAACAGCAGCAGCACTATGATGGAGGACTTATCTTCGACCTAACAACTTCGATCTTGGAACAACACCTTCACTTGAGGCAGCAAAAACGAGTAGCAACAACTTCGACTTAGTAGTGCCAACTTTGATCTAGCAGCACCCGGCATCAACTAGTAGCAGCAACTTCGATGTAGCAGCAAAAGACTTTGATCTTCCTAGATAGCCCACACCTATGAGAGATAGATGGCTTAAAACTTTGATTTTGACAAAATCTTCCTTCTTCTCCAACCTCGCACTTCATTTAGCCCTTCTTCCCTGGTTCGCACTTTTTCCCGCTCCCTACTTGATATCGAACTGGTGTGAGTGAGTATGCTCCAAATGAATTCAAATTGCTTCTATATATAGGCTTTTGGTGGGGTCGAATTGCCTAGATTGAGGCTGACTTGATCTCCTTGAGGCCAACTTGGTGTGGAGGCGACATAATTCATTTTTGACACAAAAATAATCCTTTTTACATGATTCAAAAGCCCAAGCGTCTCTTTAAATGTACAATGACTCTATTGATTCAGAATAAATCCTAGAAGTTCTCAATGGGGACTTTGACCTAAAAACATGATGACCTAAGCATGAAACCCATGCTTTAATAACTCATAATAATAATAAAATTTTCTTTTCATTCTTCTAGATAATTATATTACATAATGACTCAAATACATTTATGAGGACCGAACCTAGTTACATTCTTCAACACGTTTAAGGAAAGTAAGAAGCCTAAAAGATATTCAAGGTATGCAACCTATATGACAAAGTTAATTGAAGCAAAACCATCCACCTTTGAAGAGGTTGTCAAACATCAAGAATGGAAAGATGCCATGAATGAATAATATCAATCAATAATGAAAAATGGAGTTTGGGAAATCGTTCCTGGGCCTGAAGACAAATCTGGGGTAACCTCCAAGTGGCTCTACAAGATTAAACATCCAGCAGACGAAAGTATTGATAAATATAATGCAAGATTTGTGGCTAGGGGTTTCTCTCAACAAGAAGGCATCGATTATGAAGAGACATTTTCACCAACAGCTAGGTATACAACTATACGTACATTGGTCTCTTTGGTGGCATCGATAGAATGGAACATCCATCAAATGGATGTCAAGACAGCATTCCTGAATGGTACTATCGATGAAGAAGTCTGTATAGAACAACCCTTTGGATTTGAAGTAAATGATAGAGAGACTTATGTCTGTAGGCTGAAAAAGGCACTTTATGGCCTTAAGCAAGTACCAAGGGCTTGGTATGCTAGAATGGACACATATCTGCAAAGATTGGGCTTCTCGAAGAGTTTTGTTGATTTGAATCTCTATATCAAGGTCGTGAAGGATGAGATCGTAATCATTCTTCTATATGTGGATGATCTTCTCATGACAGGTGTGGAAGGTCATATTCAAGAGTGTAAAAAGCAATTGGCAACAGAATTCGATATCAAGAATCTAGGTTTGATGCACTATTATTTGGGGTTGGAAGTTTCGCAAGGACCTGATGAGATATTTCTAGGTCAATGAAAATATGTGATCGAGATGCTGAAAAGGTTTGATATGATGGATTGTAAACCTATGACAACCCCGATGATCACAAATTTGAAGAAGCTAAGAAGTTTCGATTCAAGCCCTATGGATCCAACAAAGTATAGACAATTGGTTGGCTCACTGATGTATTTGGTAAATACTCGACCAGACATTTGTTTTGCAGTGAATATTCTCAGTGAATTCTAGGTAGAGCCCAAGTATGACCATTGAATAGCATCCAAGCATATACTAGAAATCTACAAGGAACAATCCACTATTGCCTGAAGTATGATAGAAAGAATTATGTCCACTTGATTGGATATATAGATTCTGACTAAGGAGGCAATGAGATGGATGGGAGAAGCACTATTGGAGGATGTTTTAGTTTGGGATCCTCCATGATATCCTAGATAAGTATAAAGCAAGAATCGATTGCTTTGAGTAGTGTTGAGGCTTAATACATTGCAGCCTATGAAGTAAGCAGAAAAGTTGTCTAGTTGAGGAAGTTGTTCCCTGACTTGTTTGAAGGACCGATGGACCCTACCGTGATACATTGTGATAACACCAGTTGTGTAAATTTGTATGAAGAGCCAGTGTTCCACGGAAAGACAAAGCACATAAATAACAAGTATCACTACATACAAAATTTGGTGCAAGATGGAGTGTTGTAACTATAATATATTTCCAACGATGCGCAGGTAGCTGATATTTTGACAAAATCTCTTCCTAATAAGAAGCTTGTGTATTTGGGAGACAAGCTTGGATTGGTTGATATATCCTCCCTAGTTGAGAGGGAGAGATAGACACACCATTCTTGTCTTCACTTTGTGAAGACAAGAAGACAAGAATGGAGGATTGGGTAAGCATCTGGCTTCCAATACTCTTTGAGGATGAGGTAGGGCATCCAAGATGTAAGAGTAGTCAAAGAGGAAATTCCTTGAGGATGTGTTATTCCAAGATAGGAATTGTCCTAAAAGGAAATACCATGTACCAGGGTGGGGTATGTGCCTTGGGAGACAATGATGATGGTGTCTATCAATCATTGGCATCGCCAGCAGTGTGCTCTGATCTTGTGGAGAGATAGAGTTGTTAGTCAAGGCCTTGCTATGTGACAATGTTGGTTGGTATGTTGCAAAGAGATAAGCTAAAATGATAGCTTATAAAATGGCTTACCAATCCGACTCTTCTTATGAGATCTCTTCAATTTGAGAATGTCCATGCACCATTATGAATACCTCCCTAGTTAAGAGGGAACGTTGAAATGTGTAACTAGGTTTAGTCTTCATAAATATGAAATGTACTTTTGATTCTTGTTAATTGTAAAAAGAAAGAAAATTTATTATTGTTATTTTTGTAGCATGGGTTTCATGTGAAAATTTCAATCTAGAAAATCTTCCAGTAAATTTCGAAATAAATACTACTGCAGCATTCACTTATGTATATGCAGAGAAAGGAACAGTAAGAAATATAAGCATAAGAAACAATCACATGTACACACTTATTTTTGGACAATTATCCCCAGAAAAACCCAATGCGGGAAAACTGGTGCAGTAGATGAGGGTTTATATATTATTCTTCAGCAATGAATTCTTACAAGAAATAGACTAGTAGATTTCTTTAGAAAACACCTAATATAGATTCTTCGTTTCCTTCTGGAGAATTCCTAACACCCGGAAGACCCACTATCTCCCTCTGTCACTCTACATGCTTCTCTGCGCAGTCCCTGCGCTGGACTGCGTCACTCTGCGTGGGCACACTGTGCTGCCTTCTGTGGCCCTCTGCATCCCTCTCTCTTCCTTTTCTGTCATTGTTGACTCCCTCTCCTTCTGCTGCCTCTGCAACTCTCCCTCTGAAATCGAATTCTATTCCTTCATAATCAACTTCCTTCGGGTTACTGAGTGTATGACCGGCTTGCTTTCCAAATGACCCTCGTACCTTCTTTTATCATCTTCTTATTGACGAATCAACGGCCCAAATTAGAAGTCTAATCAATGGCCAAGATTAAAACTTGACTTGATCTTCGTTCTTTAAAAGATTCACACTCTGTTTTATTAATACCCATTAATTATTTAATTTCCCTAAATTTACACTTAGGGTCTACATTAAAATAATTAATTATTTTAATAAAACACAAACCGAGTGGAATTTCCACAAACGGTTTATGGGTTCTTTGGAATACTGAAGTCCAAGCCTCCTTACAAAATTTGAGACTTGGAACACTTTCTGATGCTACAAAAATCAACACTCCCTCTTAGTGAGGAAAGTGTTCTAGCAAAATGCCTGTTGCATGTTGCTATGTCCTGAAGCATCCTCTGTGTCGTTAATGCCTGGTTGCTGCCCCTCACCTGCTGCCTTTTGTACTGCTTCCCATGACCCTATCATTGTCACTGCCTCATATGTACTACAGCGCCCTCTAAATCTTAAACCTATCCATTCCTGCTACTGAAATGAATTATTTATCATCCCCATCTTTTCTCTGAAATATACTAACTTGTTCTCCTGTAGGAGTGTACTCCAATTGTACAGCTCCCCTTTGGACACAGTCTCTGATGAAATGACACCTGATGTCAATGTGCTTCGACCAATCATGAAACACGGGATTCTCAGAGAGCTTGATGCAACTCTGATTATCACATAAAATGTTGGTCGCCTCCATCTTCTCCTTGAGTAGGTTCACAAGCAATTTCCGATGCCATATGGCCTCACACGAAGCTGTGTTGGCTGCCATATATTCAGCTTCTACGAAGCTCAAGGCCACAGATTTATGTTTCCTGTTGCACCAGGAGGTCATCCCCGAACCAAAACTGAAACAATACCCACTAGTACTTTTCCAATCTACTAGACTCCCAGCCCAATCTTCGTCAGTGAACCCACTCAACCTGATGTCATTGCCTCTGGTGTATTTCTATCCAAGGTTGATTGTTCCTTGTAGATATCTGATAAAATGCTTGGCTGCTACCCAATGAGCCCTCCTAGGTTCCACCATGAACTGACTGAGAGTATTGACAGCATAACAAATGTTTGGTCTAGTGTTTACCAGATACATCAGAGAACCTACGAGTTGCCTATACAATGTAGGATCAGCCTCATCATCTTCGGACATGTCAATTTTCTTCCAGGTGGTAATCATTGGAGTAGCCATGGGTCTATAGACTTCCATCTGAAATCTGTTCAGAACTTCTGTAGAATATCTTCCTTGTCCAAGGAAGATCTCACCCATCTGTTGCCAAACTTCCAACCCCAGAAAATAATGCATCAGCCCTAGATCCTTCATGTCAAATTTCACAACTAAATTCTCCTTATAGTCCTTGATGAGCTTAGATGATCCTGTTAAGAATAGATCATCTACATATAGCACCAATATAAGAGGCTCATCCCCTACCCTCAGATAGTAGAGATTGGGATCTACGTCACTCTTGACAAATCTCATTTTTTGCAAGTAGCTATCAATTCGACCATACCAAGCTCTAGGGGCTTGCTTCAATCCATACAAGGCCTCCTTGAGCCTACACACATGAGTTTTTTGTTCATGCATATCAAAGCCCTCTGGTTGTTTAATATATACTTCTTCCTCTATCACCCCGTTCAGGGACACAGTCTTGACATCCATCTGGTGAATCTCCCATCCCATCTGCGCAGCAAGGGATATCATGGATCTAATAGAAGTATATCAAGCTACCGGGGTGAAGATCTCTTCATAATCTATCCCTTCTTTCTGAGCGTGCCCCTTAGCCACAAACCTAGCCTTAAATTTTTCGATGCTGCCATCTACAGCATATTTGATTGTGTAGATCCATCTCAAACCTACAACTAATTTGTCCTCAGGCCTGGGCACCACTTCCCAGACATCATTCGTCATGATGGAGCTGTACTCCACCATCGCATCGACCCAAACCTGGGGTTGAGCTGCCTCCCGAAAACTAGATGGCTCCCCAACCTGTGCTACCAAAGCTTGGTACCTATCAGGTTGTCTGTGTTGCCTCTTCTCATTTCAGGGGGCTCTGACAAACTCTTCTACATCCCTCAGAATCTGTCGTAATTCCCTACACCTCTTACCACTGGTAGTGGGTGGATCTACCTGCTCTCCTTCCTGCAAGTTCTCGAGAGATATATCCCTTGGATCCCCATGCCTTGGAGAGGCACTCGTATTACCCTTTGCCAGTCATTGTGGCTGGACCAGCGGATCCTCCTGCGTAGCAGAAGGCATATCCCGAGATTTTCTGAAGGCCCTCTCCTCCATGAATTTCACATCTCGTTGTACCACAATCTTCCTGCTCTTAGGAATGTATATACGGTAAGCCTTTGCGTTCTCACTATATCCCACCAGATGTCCCTTTTCCTTAGTCTTATCCAACTTCTTCCTCTTCTCTTCAAGTACATGACAATATGTCGCACTACCAAAGATCCTAAAGTGGCTTACTTGAGGCTTGCTGCCAATGAAGACACTTTCTGGAGTGATCTTACCCAATGCATTATGAGGAATCCTGTTCTATACGTAAACAGTTATATTACAAGCTTCAGCCCACAGAAATTTGGGCATGTCTTGATCTGCCCTTGCAGCTTCGACAATAGATCTTTTCTTCCGCTCTGCAATGCCATTCTGCTCCGGATTATATGGAGCAATCCACTCTCTTTTGATGCCTTCCCTTGCGCAGAACTCTACGAAGTTTTTATTCGTGTATTCTCCACCATTGTCTGAATGCAATGTCTTGATCCGCTTTCCCGTCAAATTCACTACCAGAGCTTTAAACTCCTTGAATCGGCCAAAGACTTCGTCCTTGGTCTTCAAAAAGTAGATCGAGGTCTTCCTGGAATGATCATCAATGAAGGTGACGAAATATTCGGCACCACTAAGAGCTCTAGTGGACATTGGCCCGCAAATGTCTGAGTGTATTAAGCTCAACACACTCTTAGCCCTATTGTTGCTTCTATGGTATGTTGCCTTAGCATACTTTCCTAATACGCACCCTCTATAGACATCGTCTCGCTTGGTGCTCAGTTCTGGGACTCCTGTGATAGTCTTCTTGAGAATCCTTAACGCCCCATGATGCAAGTGCCCCATTCTCCTGTGCCATAGCTCATTCAAGTCCTTCTCATCAGTGCTGCCTATTAGTGCCATTAAAAATTCGAGTTGTAATTTGTAGAGTTTATTGCTCCTAACTCCGATTTGTGCTTTCTTCTTCCAACTTGGGTGTTTGACGTATACTCTATTGCCAATGAAGTAAACATCATAACCTTTTTTTGAAGTTGCGATAGCGAGAGTAAGTTCATCCCCAAACCAGGCACATGCAGTACATTAGTGGCCCGAAGCTTATTTTTTTTTTTAGATCTAGGACAATCGGTAACTAGTGAGAGTTGCCTGAGCAAGGCCCGGGTTCAAATCCAACTGGCTGCCACTATAAACCTAGGCTAGGTGCAACAGCCTACAAGCCGCACACAATAGCAATGAACTTATGCCTCAACAAGAGTCGAGACGTCCACTATGGGGTCGCCTACTCTTCTAGCCAAGACACAACAGGCGTATGTCTCCACGGGGGTTTGATCCTGGGTGGATCTGTTGAAAGTCAAGTGCTTGCCCGAAGCTTATTACCAGCTTCCGTTTGAAATACTATGGTACCTCTTCCAATAGGGGTACATTTTCCCTTATTGCCCATGGTGTTTTTAAAGTTCATCTGCTCTTCTTGGTAGTCTGAGAAACATTCTCGCACTCCCGTCATGTGAGCAGAAGCCCCATTGTCAATGTACCAAATCTTAGGAGAAGTAGATCTTGACAGACAAGCAAATTCTTCTTCCAATCTGGATGCCAGAACAGAAACATCGTGATCCATCTGTTCTTTCATGCTTCCCTTCTTCTCTAGAGAACTGCGTGAACCCTTCCTAGCTGCTACAGCAACGTCTGATTTATGTTCACTCGCCAGTTCTCTACTCCTGATACTCATCTTTGGCTCTGATACCATGTGAAAATTTCAATCCAGAAAATCTTTTTGCAGTGATAGATTTATTTCTCTTTCTTATTATTTCAATAAGTTATTTATAGAATTCTTCCAATAAATTTTGAAATAAATACTACTGCAACATTCACTTATGTATATGCAGAGAAAGGAACAATAAGAAATATGAGCATAAGAAACAATCACATGTACACACTTATTTTTGGACAATTGTCCCCTGAAAAACCCAATGCAGGAAAACCGGTGCAGCAGATGAGGGTTTATATATTATTCTTCAGCAATGAATTCTTTACAAGAAATAGACTGGCAGATTTCTTTAGAAAACACTTGAGATAGATTCTCTGGTTCCTTCTAGAGAATTCCTGATACCCGGAAGACCCACTATATCCCTTTGAGTCATTCTGTGTGCTTCTCTGCGCAATCCCTACACTGGGGACTGCGTCACTCTGCGTGGGCACACTGCGCTGCCTTCTGTGGCCCTCTGCGTCCCTCTCTCTTCCTTCTCTGTCACTGTTGACTCCCTCTCCTTCTTCTGCCTCTGCAACTCTCCCTCTGAAATCGAATTCTATGTCCGGCTTACTTTCCAAATGACCCCCGCGCCTTCTTTTATAATCTTCTTATTGACGAATCAACGGCCCAGATTAGAAGTCTAATAATGGCCAAGATTAAAACTTGACTTGATCTTCGTTCTCTAGAAGATTCAAGCTCTGTTTTATTAATACCCATTAATTATTTAATTTCCCTAAGTTTAGACTTGGGGTCTACATTAAAATAAATAATTATTTTAATGAAACACAAACCGAGTGGAATTTCCACAAACGGTTTTTGGGTTCTTAAGAATACTGATGTCCAAGCCTCCTTACAAAATTTGAGACTTGGAACACTTTCTGATGCTACAAAAATCGACATTTCATGCTCAAGGTCTTTTTATTTAGAGGTCAACCACCCATTGAGTGCTTCTAGGGTTTGTCCTAGCGTCAAGAAGTCAAAAGAGTCATTGTCATATAAAAAAGACCCCATCGGGCACATTGTAACATGTAAAAAGATTTATTTTTGTATTTAAAAGTGTCAAAATACCCTCCAAGACCAAGTTAGCCTGGCAGCTAAGAAGTCAACCTCATTAGGGTATGTTGTCCTCCTTAGAAGCCTATATATAGGAGGGAACTCGACCTCCTATGGACACTCACAAATCTTCTCACCATCTAAGTGAAGGAGAAGTAGAAGAAGGCTAGCAAAGAAGGAAGAAGGGCAAAGGACGAAGGTTTGGGTTATTTCTCTCTCTTTCTCACACGTGCAGAGAAGGAAGGCTAGGGTTTTGACGTTGCAAGATCGAAATTGAGGAAATTGCAGAAAGGTCGAAGGAAGGTCTATTAGATCACCTACAAGCCCTAGAAGGAGGAACCCAAGCAAAGGTCAAAGGAAGCCTTGGAAGCCCTGAAATTGGTCACACGTGCGGCAGCAGTAACTATTGCAGGGACCAAAAATTTCAGACTTGTGTAGAGGCCAAAATTCTGTAGTTGGGGCTAGAAGTTGTGCAAACGGAAGAGATTTGACTGGGTTTGCCTTGACAGAGGAAGCACATCATCAAGTAGGTTAGACTTGATCATGGAAGGGTATTGGTCTTGGTCCGTAGGTCTTGGAATTCGTCATTTTAAGAATCTATAAGAAGAGAAGAAATTTGTGGGTTTTCTTCTCAAGTGGGGAGGTTTTGGCCCTGGCTTGCAGCCTACATCCTGTGTTCTTGTGTATTGTTGATCTTCTTGTTTGGGTAGTTGTTTGATGATAAGAAAAACATATTAATAAGAGAAGGAGCTAATAATTAAGAAAAGTAAAAAGACACCAAAAGCAGTTATCAAGTTTAAGAGAAATCATCCTAATTGCAGCCCCATAGATTTATCAACATTATTGAAGTTCCTTCAGACACAAACTCATCCAAGAAAGAGCAAAAGATTCAAAAGTGGGTCTAGAAGAGTTGGTAAAGGCCATTGGACAGTTATATCATCCTCCCAATTGTTGATTTTTGTGTAGCATTATATCATCCTCCCAATTGTTGAGTTTTGTGTAGCATTGGGAGGTATTCTTGTATGACTAAAAGGTTCTCCAAGTCGACCCTAGAAGAATTATGTAAATTTTTATTTTATGAGATAAGTCAGCCCAGGAAAAGGTCAAGTCAACCAGCCAGTGAATGGACATGTCCCTTGGGTTGTCACAACCCCTTTGATGAGTATAAATAAGACGTTATGATGACTCATTTGATAACCAAGTAAGAGAAAGTCATTTTCTCTCTTCATCATTTATGTTACTCTTCTTGAGGTAGTGCGTGTGAGAAGGTCAATTTTGCCAAGCGAGTTTGATCTTTGTTTGACCAAACTTTGACCAGGGTTGACCAAGCTATTTTTGGACCAAGTTGACCAGAGTTCACCAAACTGTAGTTGACCACATGAAGGCTGCACATGCAGGTTCTTTACCGCAAGCCACCACAGTTGACCACAGCTGAAGTTTGACTGCATGCCATTTTGACCAGGATGAGTTGACCAGCGTTGAATTTCGGATATTTTGCTAGTTTTACCAGTGTTGACTAGAAGTTGACCAGGTTTGACTAGTATTTTGACCTGGATATTAGCACAGATTTCTAGACAAATTGTGGATTTAAAAACCTTGTTGAAGAATAATCTTTCCTAAGAAAACTTTATGGGTTTTCTCCAAAGGTTCGGTTTTTCCAGGGTAAAATTATTGTCTCTATTGTGTATGGTTGTCTTTCTATGATCTTTATTGTTTCCACTGCATTTGTTGTTGATATTTTCTATGTGTAATTGCTCAATGATATCAATGGCATGAGAAAAATGTTTGACGATCATTAGGCAATAATTATCAAATCATAAAATTGTATTATACTGTACTTGTCATAGAATTTTGACATGCTATGAGAGTTTTGCTGAAAGAACAGCCATTGAAATAAGCATAAGAAACAGTAATCAACAGCCTGATTGGATTTAGATCTCTTGTCAAAATGGTGCCAAGTTTTAGAGTAGAAGACAGGTTGTATGGTGCTACTAATTTCAGATCTTAAAAAACCAAGATACTTCTTTTTCTTGGAAGAAAATGACCTTCAAGATCATGTGAAGGAAGTCATTCCAGAGCTAGACGGAGCTGAGAAGAAAGCCAAGCATAAGAAGAATGAAGCCAAGGCTAAGAGAATCTTGATAGATTCTCTAAAGAACCAGTTGATTCCACATGTTGAGTTGTAGACTGCCAAAAGTGTATGATGCCTTGGTGGGATTGTTCCAAAGTGACAGTGTTAGCAGGAACCTAACCTTGAGGCATCAACTTCGTAGTGTCATGATGTCTAGATCAGATTTTGTTGTCTTGTATCTTATGACAGTCTCACAGTTGAGAGATGAACTTAGAGCCATTGGAGATACCATTGATGACACAGAGCTTGTTACAGTGACTTTCAATGGATTTCCTTCCTCATGGGAACCATTTTTTCAGGGAATTTGTGCACGAGAAAAGCTATCCAAGTTTGATAAGCCAGATTGTTGTCCAAGGACAGCTTGCAGAGACCTTAGGATGAAGAAACTCAAGCTCTTATAGCTCATGCAAGGAAAGGAAAAGAAAGAATAAATTTAGGAAAGTTTGATAAGAAAAATACAGGTAGAAGACCGACTCCAGTTTAGGATCAAAAGAAGAAGGAAATGTCAAAGATCAGGTGCTTCAATTGTCATGATTTTGGACACTATGCCTCCCATTGTCCTTAGAAGAAAAGGAAGGAGAAACAGCATGTATCAACAGTCGATGTTGATGATGATGATGAGCATCAACCTCAAAAGAAGATAAAGGAATCTAATTTTGATGAGATTGCAAATGGAATTCAAAAAAACTATTTCTTTTGACATTCATTAATGATTTTTTTCCATGAAGGCCAAGGATGAGGTCTTCAACAAGATCCAGGAGTTCAAGGCTCAGATAGGAAACTTGACAGGGAAGAAAATCAATGTTTTCAAGTCAAATAATGGAGGAGTGTATACTTCAATGATTTTCTACAATGAGGCAAGGATCAAGAAGGAGTTGACAGTTCCCTACAACCCTAGGAAATTCTTCCTTGATCAAGAGATAAGTACTTCCAATCATATTTCTCTCCCTTAATCAACCTCTTGTTGTTTTATATTGTGTATGCTTTAGATACCAAGAATAATTCCTCAATTATGAGTTTTCCTTTATTTCCATGGCCTCCTGAATGGGGTTTGCAAAAAGGAAGAACAAGTCCATTACGGAGGTTGCCAAGGCAATGATTCAAGCAGCAAATGGCAGCATAAAGAAGGACAATAGTGAGGTTTGTGGAAAGAGGGTTCTACCAAAATGAGAGTGGACTATGAGGAAATTTTTGCTCAAGTCGCCAAATAGTTAGGTTCTTGTATGGACTAAGGGCTAGAGCATAGACTCAACAAGAGTGATTAGTGTTTGAAAAGGAGGATTGTATAGATCAATAGGACATCCAGGACCGTGCCAAATGACCAGAAGAGCTTCCATTTCAGAGGGAGCAGACAGTTAGGCAGAGTGGACGGAGCAGACTTCCAAGAGGATGTCATGGGTTGAGATTGTCAGACAAGATGCTCAAAGACAAGAGGTCTCTAGGAGCATGCCTTTGATGAGGGGACAATGTCAAACAACAGGGTATGCTTCAATAACAGAGGGAACTGCAGTGGTAGGAGGATGTGCTTCGATGACAAAGAGAGCGTCCAAGATGGAGCACCCAGTCAGGGTGACCAGAAAGCAACTATGGTGATGGATCCAATGAAAGGAAGTTGGCTAGTTTATGGCAATCCAAGGCATGGTGCAGAAGGGAGCAGTGAAGCTCTAGTACATATCCACAGACAAGCAAATTGCGAACATTCTCCGCAAGCCTTTGTCCAGAGCGAAGTTTGTATTACTTCGTAGATAAGCTTGGTGTGATGTAGAATGTCTCCCTCATTGAGACAGAGCATTGATGTTTCTGCAGCGTGCAGAGTGGGGCAGACAATCTCCCACGGGGTTATGTTGATTTGACTAGGGGAGAATGATACATTCACCCATTGGGCCCTGCTGATTTGGCTAGGGGTGAATGGACGAAAGTATTGATGCTTACAAAATAGGGCAGACATTCTCCCACAAGCTCATGCTGATTTGACTAGGGATTGATACATTCACCCATGCAGCCATGTTGATTTGGTAGGAGAGAATGGCCTAGGGATACTGCAGCATAGGGCAGACATTCTTCCATTAGATCCATGTTGATTTGGCATCCATAAGGTCATGCTGATTTGACAAGGGAAGAATGATACATTCACCTAAGAAGCCATGGTGATTTGGCGAGGCCATGCTAATTTGGCCAAGGGAAAACCTTCTCCTAAAAAGCCATGTTGATTTGGCTAGGTCATGTTGATTTGACCAGGGGAGATTGATACATTTACCCATGGAGCCATGTTGATTTAGCTAGGGGCAAATGGCCCAAGATACTCACATTGCTTGCTCCAAGATGGAGTGATCTATATCTATAGACATGCATATGAGGAGACACTACATCAACATAGCGAGCTCATGAACTTTTCTAGTGGAGGAGAAATTTCAAACTTCAGCTAAGGAGAAATCCATTTTTAGCCAAGGAGAATACCTCCCATGCTAAGAGGGAGTGTTGATTTTTGTGTAGCATTGAGAGATATTCTTGTTTGACTAAAAGGGTCTCCAAGTTGTCCCTAGAAGAATTATGTAAATTTTTATTTTATTGAGACAAGTCAGCTCAGGAAAAGGTCAAGTCGGCCAGCCAATGAAGGGATGTGTACTTAGGGTTGTCACGCCCCTTCGACAAGTATAAATAAGACCTTAAGACGTCTAATTTGATCACCAAGCAAGAGCAAGTCATTTTCTCTCTTCGTCATTTCTAATTCCTCTTCTTGAGGTTGCACGTGTGAGAACAATTTTGACCAAAGAGTTTGATCTCTGTTTGACCAAACTTTGACCAGGGTTGGCTAAGCTGTTTTTTTACTGAGTTGACCCGAGTTGACCGAACTATAGTTGACCACATGAAGGTCACACGTGCAGACTCTCAACCACAAGTCGCCACAATTGACCACACGTCGAAGTTTGACAAGGCTGAGTTGACCAGTGTTGAATTTCTAATTTTTGGCTGGTTTGACTAGCAGATGTTTTCACTAATATTTTGACTTGGATATTGGCACAAATTTCTCGACATCGCTATTTGTAAACCTTGTTGAAGAAAAATTTCTTCTAAGAAAAGTTGTTGGGTTTTCTCCCAAGGTTGGGTTTCCCAAGGTAAAATTATTCTCTATTGTGCATGGTCGTCTTTCTAAGATCCTTACTATTTCATATACATTTACTGTTGAAATTTTTTGTGCATAAATGCTCAATGATATCAATGGCATGAGAAAATTGTTTGAAGATCATTGGCAATAATTATCAGATCAGAAAATTGTATTCTACTGTACTTGTAATAGAATTTCAACACCAATAATAACCTTACCTTAAATGTTATGCACACATTGGAAGACTACCAGAAAATTGTATTCTATTGTACTTGTCATAGAATTTCAACCCCAGTAATAACCTTACCTTAAATGCTAAATTACCGGATCCGCCAGTGGGAGGGCCAAGACTGCCAATTCTGCGGATCTGACCTGGATCTGCAAAAAATACGTGGAAAATACAGTTGCAGCCAGATCAAGGAAATTACGAAATGGCTCCCTATCAATCGAAACAGATCTGTTGCTTTCGCCGAAACCTTCCAAAATAGAAGACATCAACCGCACTTTTTCCTTTTAGGTTTTTACTTTTAGGTTTAAAGATTTTGGTTTTAACTTTTTACATCATTGTTTACCATTTCACTTCACTGACTCTACGCAATGAACAAGTAGACGAACTGAAGTTTCGAAGTAAAGTTGCAGTCAACTGTCAGCGGCACCAGCTATTCGAATATTCCTCTCACCATTTGAGTTGCTTTACTCAATGCAACTCGACTCCACAGTCCACCTTCCAGCTCGGCACAACACAGCGTTCAGTGTTTCATGTTTCAAGGTACTTTTAGGCGTTAATGTATAAGTTTTGTGGTTTTTAATTATGTAGCCCACGGACTGTCACAGTTACGGTATTTGCCACGGTTACGTTTCCGGGTTAACCATTAATGTATGCATAGTATGTGTGTAGCTCACGGTTACAGTTACCATAGCTCCTCGAATGAATGTTTGTCACGGTTACAGTTATATTGTATGCCGGAATTAACCGTAGCTCCTCGAATGAATGTTTGTCACGGTTTGGTTATATTGTATGCCGGAATTAACCGTAGCTCCACGAATTAGACTTTGAGCTATGTATAATACATAGGTACTAGCATGTTCCAAGTGTTTTCCTCGCACAAAATTACTTTCACGCATGTAAATATGCTGCGATCATGAAAGGATTTTATGATTGTATGGAGAAGTGTTATCCGCGAAAATCAATAGTGTTATCATTTTTAACTTTTTAATATTTATATATATGTATATAGTTTTTATATTATATTTATAGTTTTTATATTAAAAATATAGTTTTTATTAAAAACTATATATATATATATATATATATATTAAAAACTTATAAATGATATATAGTTAAAGTGAGAAAGTTATATATAGTTTTTGTATATTTACATTTTTGTGTTATAATAATTAAATAATGTAATATAATTATTAATTATTAATCTGACAACTCATTTCATTTCTAAAACTGCAAAGTCAAGTGTATTTTAATTTTTAATTTTTTAATTGTGTATTAATAATATTAATATATTTTAATTTGAATTTTATATGCAGTAAGGTAACCTAGACTATTAGTATTACGGAACCATCACAGCATGAGCAGCGTGAAGGGGAAATCATCAAAACAGACCCAAAATCTCCTCTATGGCAATATGTGGAGATCGTTGGAAAAAAATCTCAGAGGTGGTTCATTTAAATGGAAGTGCAATGACTGCTAAGATATAAAAAATGGCTCATATATTAGAGTGAAGGTCCATCTCACTGGTCAAACTAACACAAGGGTGCAAATATGCACAGGGCCAAAAGATGCAAATGGAAAACCTGGCCAAGGTTTGAGTCCTAGAAAAATGAACTTATATGCATCTTTGCAAGAAGTTGCTGATAGAAAGCTTGCTAATGGAAAACACCCTGTGCAAAGCTCTACAACTAGGCCTCCATTGCCATCTAAGCCTACCGCCACAACTAAGAAAAGGCCCACTCTAGGGCCTCTTGAAGCAACTTTCAATAATCAAGGTATAGAGATAATCGATGAACATGTAGTTCATTTCATCTATGCAAATGGGCTAGATCCTAGCATTCAATTTGGTGTGTTCCCCTTATTGGCAACAAATGATTAAAGCAGTTAATGAAGCACCAAAAGGATACAAAAACCCTGGATATGAAAAGGTTCGCACTACTCTATTAGCATCAGAGAGACAATCTGTGGTAGACAACTACAGACAATCTAGGATACATGGGCAGAAACAGGGGTGTCCATCATTTCTGATGGATGGAGAGACAAAAGAAACCGTCTATTAATTAATGTTGTTGCAGTATGCCCCCAAAGGGCTATGTTTTTTAAGGCTGTTGATTGCAGTGGAATAGAGAAAGATGCATCTTTCATATCCACAATTCTTATTGAGGCAATAGAAAGTGTGGGGCCACATAATGTTGTCCAAGTCATTACGGACAACGCGCAGGTTTGCAAAGCTGCAAGGTTGATTGTGGAGGGTTGATATGATCACATATTTTAGACTCCATGTGCAGTACATTCATTGAACCTTATGCTTGCCAAGATTGGTGAGATTGAATGGATTAATGAAATATATGTAACAGCTAAAGAAATCCAAATGTTCATAACCAATCATTCATTGCAAAGTTGGAGCTACTGAAGGTACTCTTTTTTCAATCAATATTATTTGTATTGGAAATTATTAATTTTAATTACAAATTTATATGTGATTTCTCATTTGAGATTTGATTTTTTGAAACTTGTAGGTTGTTGAAACTCATTTTGCCTCCCACACCCTTGTCATAAAGAGGCTTGTGGAAGTGACACAAGCATTACAGGCAATGGTCACTAACCCTCTTTGGGAATCATGGAGGACTTCCACTTCTGATAGAGGGCAAAAAATCAAATCCATCATTTTTGATGATGCATGGTGGGACAAGGTCCAATACCTTCTGCGGTTTATTGAACCAATCTTGATCTTAATCGGGGCATTTGACATAGATACACCTTGCTTGGGGGAAGTTTATGAAAACATTGATAGTATGTTGGAGAGGATCGGGAAATTATCAAGGCAAGTAAAAATGACCCTTATGAAACATTCTATTATTTAGTGAAGAACATAGTTACAGAAAGGTGGAACAAAATGACCACGCCATTACACCTTTTGGCCTATGCATTGCACCCTAAATATTATCATTCCAAAATTTAGTATTTACCTGGTAGAACAATGCCAAACAAGGATTCTAAAGTGGTACAAGGATACAAGACAACTTTGAGGAAAATTTCTAGAGATATGGGAGTTGCAATAAAAGTATGCCAAGAATTGGGAGGATTTGTACAATCCACTGGTAGCTTTCAAATCCATTAGCTATGGATGATTAAGGGAATCTTGATCCTATTACTTGGTGGGGATTCCATAGGGGGGATAGCATTCATCTCTCCACTCTAGCCACCAAGTTGTTATCACAGGTTGCTAGTTCCTCATCAGTTGAGAGGAATTGGAGTACATACAGCTTCATCCATTCAATGAAACGAAACAGGTTGGGAGCGGCAAAGACTGAGGATCTTGTACATGTTCATTCCAACCTCCATCTCCTACCACATGTTGAACCAGAGTATAAAAAAGGTCCGAGCGGGATGTGGGATGTGGAGCTTGAGATCTCTGACATTGAATGCCATGACTCACCTAAACATTCTTGAGGATATTTTTCCACCACCAGTCCAGCCTACTGATGCAACTTCATACATTCTAGGACCCCCATCATCTATTCATGATGTAGAGTTGCAATATGCAGAAGATAATGCAAATTCATTTGAAGAATACGTAAATGTATTTACTATTAACATTTATGATCTATGATATTATGATCCTTCTTATTAATTTGTATGAGGGAGGATGCTTCATTTCAGTGTTTCAGTCTTCATATTTATAATATATCTAATGGTTTCAGTTCTAAAAGTGTTTTCAGAGAGTATTTGATTTTTAAACTCTAAAGTGTTTTTTAAAATTTTAAAAATATTATTATATTTTAATTTTTTTGTACTTGACGTATCCTTGCCATATCCGAATCCTGATTTTCAAAAAACTAGCAGATCCGAATCCAGATCCGTATCTGTATCCGAATCCAGGTAACTGAGCTTAAATGTTATGCACGCATGGGAAGATTACAGTAAGTTGGGCACTCCGATGATTAAGTGCGCAAGAAAAAACCCCAAGATGATGATGAGTCTATTCCCATGTTTTCTACTATCACTTAAATGGCCAAGAGATCATACATTGATCTCTGTTCATTTTGCTGAACCATCTTGACCAAAACCCTTATTCTTTATTATGATATAAATTTTGTAACTTCATCCAAGATACTGTAAAAATAGATATAGCATAGCACTGGCTGCTGGCAACCTGCACCATATCACCCATTTTATCTATAGCATAGCACTAGCTGCTTCAGCTCTGCTACCATATCACCCTACTTTTATGCTATCATGCTTTTAATTTGTCTAGAATACTATGATCTATAGTTTCAAAATAAACTGATCTTATTTTTAGGGCATTTGCTTCTTGTAAGGACCTAGTTCAGTAGAGACAATGGCTCAACCACTGCTGGTAGCCTAGTACAGCATGTGTGGCTATCTTTACTCTGCAGCTGATGCACATTGGAAGTTTGACTTTAAACCCGAGAATGTATACCTCTCCAAAGATTGATAACTAGAACTAGATGTTGAATTGCATTGTTCGATCTGTTGTGCTACTAGTGCCTAAGTTGCCGGAAATTTCTGACAGAGGTTCTTGAAATGCATCTCAGCATTCAGATACTGAAACAGAAGGGATACACTGAGAATCTGGGATTACAGCCCTGAAACATTTCAGGGCCATATTGGACTCTGGAAGTGGGGTTTCAGCATTAAAGGGTCATTTCAAGCACACTTTGTTAGCGTTTCAGGATTTGGCAAATGCATCCAGTGAAAATTGGTCATGTTTCAACCCAAAAAATTGACAAAAAAGAATATATATTTCCAAAGAACGCAATCATGTACCACCTTTTCATTTTTTAGAGCAATCCTGATAAATAAAGTCACAAAATATTCAACTTTTCTGAAATTTGCATTTCCACTCCCCCTCACCCCTGGTCTCTGCATCCGTTTCAGTGCATAGGCTACTACTAGTGTGAAGGCTACTTAGGAATTTCCCTCTACAAACCAGTCTTATTGTAGGGTAGAATTCTATAGTTTCTCAGTATCAAGGCCAGATTTTGAATTTGCTTAACCATATTTACTACATTTTTGAAATGCCAGTTGCTTGCAAGAAACATCTTTGGCGTGTAAGATATAATGCCTGCAGGTTGAGTAATGACATAAACAGAATCATAATTTTTCTATGCCAACCAATAGATATAAGGCCTTACACTAGCTATCAGATACATTAAACCCTTCAGAGTAAAAATAGTGGGTACGAACCAATTGTGGTGATATTGCAGAAGGCAGTATTGATCTGGCAGCTTTCCTTGCTCTCCTGGAAATCTTCTTTAGCATCGTTTGTACAAATTGTACAAACAAATCAAGACTACTGTCTTCTTCCTCTTCATCAAGGTCATCTTCATCTTCAAAAATATTATTTGCCTGATTATCCCAATCACATAATCATTATACATATACATATTGTTATCTCTGAATCTCAAATTAGCATCTCAATCAACAGAACTGATCACAACATTCAAATATATTGTCTATTGGCAGAAAGCACCAGGTGCTGTTTTGGTGCCAATCTTGCTTGCACAGCAAAAGCACTAATAGGCAGACACATGCCAATTCTTGTTCCCCACAAAAGGTTTATAGTTCCAATTTCGTGGAATAATGTGTTGGTCTGTCAAAAAATCACTCTACAAAAGTACCATTTCAAATTGATTGTTGAACAGGGATGTAAGCTAGAGTTGGAATGTTACCAGACTAAACTTGGAGAATGACTTGACAAGGCCAGAGAATTGACTTGTACTCTAGAAAACCTCAGGAGTTACCCTGGGAAATAAAAACCTAAAACAATACACTAAATTTCAGAAAAAGACATTTTTCATTAATATTAAAAAATTACAATGTCCACATGATGCAATATTTTAGTAATAATACAGTCCAACATTTGTAGATTAGACAATTTAACTACATATTACAAATTGTAATGGATTCTGGACACCCCTAGTGCTTAGGGACTTCACTGGGGATGTCCCTAGCAGAAATGGGGTGCCCCAGGTACTTAAAAGTTGAGGGTACCCTAGGACATCCCTTGCAGGAGGCACGTCTTCATAAAAGCACAGAAAACAAAAACAACATAACTTTTTTTCTGCTTCAAGGTTTATAGCATGGTGAGGATCCCACCACCCTCAACTTGCCTTTTCTTCTCTTTATAGCCCTCTCAGACCCTAACTTTTGATGTTTCCTACCTACAACACACTAGTTTGAATACATTAAGGAGGTTGAAATTGAATTTTTGGGAACAACAAGCTTCCAAACATATTCCAGGCCCAGCAAGCATTCTTTCAGTGAAAACATGAAGTAGCATCAATATTTTCTTATTTCTTAGGCTGGAAATGTTAGAGCAACGGCTAGATTTGAACAAAGTGTCGGCTATCTTCACATTCCCATAGGTGATGTTGATAGTTTCCCATAGCACAGATGCAGAAGACCCAGCAGAGGCTGATTGAGCATGACTAGTGGCTTGAAAATTATTCCCTTTCTTTTATTGTTATTTTTTATGCCAATCTTGACTCTTCACCATTTAAATGACTATAGATGTAATTATCTAAGATATCATTGCATTAAATTGTGTTTTGCCATTGGAAATTCATGATTTTACAATGAGAAATACAATGATCTTCCTAGTTTGAATACCAATTTCTAAATGACGTAGATACCAGTCAGATCATGTATGTTGTTGCATTGATGATACAAATTTGCGATTAATTGTCTTTTGTGTTTTGGTTTATAAATGGTCATTTGTTTGACATCTGCTGTCTCAATCTCTGTATGTATATGCATGGAAGCACTGAAATACGTCAGTTGTTGCACTGAAATTCACCCCACCAATGTCCAAACCCCCCATTGACATGTTTCACCCCTCATAGGCCATCTCATCCCTGCAAACAGACCATCTCAAGTGGTTGGATCAGGTGCAAGTTCATTGCCAAATTTGGTGAAATAAAGATCCCCCTCCACAGCTTCTTAGCCTAAGGAATTTCCTTGACTGTTGTATACCAGCTACATTCATCGTAATACTCCCTGATTAGAGAAAGGCATGCTTTCTGCATCGTTATAAGAGGAAGCTTCTGTCAAAACATAGAGAGAGAAAACAAAACAAAAAAATATGTATATGTGCGGATGTGCTCTAAAAGGTCACTTATTCTATACTCACGAACTCTGTGAACAAGAATGTAAGGCAGACACACGCCAAGTGTTGGCCTCCGAAAGATTAGTGGTCCCACTCTTGTGTAGTCATCCGTATTTTGATCTGTATATGGTCACTTTGAACTCAATCTCTGTGTGTAAATAGCCAGACGTACTGTGGGTGAATCCTTTTTGGCAAACCTATAACCCACCCTTAGGAAAATTAGGGTTTTTTTACGGTAGAAATGAAGTGTCCTTTGTTAAGGAAGTGGACTTTACATTTGGCTTAAATGCAAAATTCATAAATTGCTTGCACCTGACCTACTCCACTGTGATCGGCCGCATACCTTGGTCGTTAGGTTAATGAGATTTCCACCCAATGGTCTTGAACACGGTAGTTATTTCAGTTTCCCTCGTTAACCCAGAAACATGTCTTCGGGAGGTTTTTAACCCAGGTCTGCGCATTGATACTGTTTTGATTTGGCCACTTGATCGCAACCTCGACTTCTTAAATTACGGTTTAATTCAACAACCTAATTAGGGTTTCCTGATTAATAAATAAAGCAGAAATCTTAAGATTTTGGGGAAAAAATACCAGTTGCTCAAAAAATAGCTTCAAAGAAGAGGAGAGCGTACCCCACGGTAATTGGAAATTCTCCTGGTGGCCTCAGGATGGTACATTAACCGTCCATGAGGTAATGTTAGAGGGATCCTAAAATTAGAGGATGGATCAGATACTTGCACGCAGAATCTATTTTTCCTCCAATTTTGCGAACTCGGTTCTGCAACGACACATCTCGGTCTTTGGCACGCCGAGCTCAATGGCCGGATTGGAAGCACGGCCATGGCTTCATACAATGATCAGCAAAGAAAAAATTGCGTAAAATGGGTTTCAAAATTATAGTAAATAGATAATGTGATATCTTAAAAGGGTAAAGGAATCAGAATCATCTGATCCTGTGATGTTGTCATGTGCTCTTCCGTTGCATCACCGTCTGGAAGAAGTAAATTTTGCGCTTGCCACCTAGGCTTCCGTAGGATGACATCGTTTTCAATTTTCAGAAATATGATTAGTAATGGCAACGAGAGGATCAGTTCGGGGAGCAAGATTATGTCGAGACACAAAGCCATCCCAAATTAAAATGTTACAAATAATGTTATAAATAATGACATTGAAATTGAGAGTGGTTTTTATTTTTTCCCAAAGCGGTAAAATTTATTATTATAATTCCAGGATAATCATTAATTCGTTTTTTATTATTATATTTATTATCAAATAAGATTTTTAGTTTGTGTGTAATTTTTAGAGATGTTTTTTAGACGTTGCAAAAACTTTAGTCAATAGATTATTTTTAGTCTTGTAAATGTTAAAATATCATTTCATTTTATATTTTAATATTCATGAGACTAAAAATAGTCTATGGAAATACCAGCTTTCTTGTTGTTTTGTCTTCTGTGATTCAATCATTTTCTTACTTAAATTGAAGATGAGCTTACCCAACTTTCTAACAATTCGTTCACTATAAAGACAATATCACAAAATTGATGCGAACATATTGCGGTAATTGTCCTTGATGTCTCTGAAAGCATCACATTCCAAAATGAAATGCTTTTCTGATTCCACTGTCTCATAAGTGCAAAAAGTACACACCCTTTCTTCCCAAGCTTCTTTAGGTCTCTTCCATCGTCTTGTTTCACACCGAATTTGATGTAAGTTAGTTCTTAATTGAGCAATAAGAATCTTTGCTCTCCACAGAATGCTAGCTCCAATGTACTATTTTTGTTGGAGATCACAAGTGGGTTTGAATTCTTGAACATAGTATTTCTTCTTTCTACCCAACTCTTTTCCCCATATACCCTTACGGAACTTCTCCAACACAAAATGCTTTAACTCCTTGCTATTTGTGGGACATGCATTAAGGTAAATATTCCATTTTTGCATCCATTTGTTGTTTTGTCTCATCCATGATTTCTTTCTTTCACCCATGCCTTCATTGAAGATAACTTTCGGCCATCTACCTCCTCTCATTTGCTCAATTCTTTTTAGATACCTTATACGACGCACCATAGCAATTGCTTCGATGGGAGCTACTCTTGTTTCACTCAACATTATCTCATAAGGAACCAAACTTTTTTATTTTGAACTTGCTCATGATCAAGCGTTTTTTAATTTTTTCAATTTGATTCCATTTTGAAACAAGGATGTTGCTAGCCTACAATTCACACCCATATAATATCACTAGACAAACTAGGAGTCCAAAAAGCACTTTAATCGTGTTCTAATTCCATAACTATGCCTCTCTACATCTGTTTTGAAGTGCATATAATGCTTTCCACCCTCCTAAAAGCAAAATTATTTATGCAATCCTCCCAATTAAGCTTGTTGTTGAAATCAATCCCGAGGTACTTGTATTCATTTACTTCTTCAAGAATGTTGTCTTCAAAGAAGAACGTATGCTAGCTTTGCTTCCTTTTATTATAGAAAGCCATTATTTTGGCCATACTGGTATTGACTTGCATCCCCACTGATTTACGGAAATGCTCAAGGGCATATATGTGCATCTGCAATCCATGGGCTGATTTAGAAACCAGTACAAGATCATCGGCATATAGAAGAAGCTTTATCACAAACTCCCCCAATCGAACACCATCCCTACCTTGCAAATTTAGCCACTATTCCAATTTGTCAATATATAAACCAAAAAGGGTAGGGGATAAAGGGCAACCTTGCTTGACTCCGATGTCACTTCTAAAACTTTATGAGATGTATGTTGAAGTTCTAATTTTGACTTTCACCTCTTCATAAAGCCTATGTACAACAACTCTATATTGTAAAGGAATTTCAAGTTGGAGTGTAAAAACTCTGGTAAACTTGAATAAGTATATATTATTATTGATAAAAGATGAGATGATTACAAGTGGGGATCACCAAGGCTTTAAGCCTCATGGTGTCCCTTGGCGAAGAGGCATGATCGTTGATCATGCCCTTCCACATTAATAAACCTAAGACAACTATATTTAACTAATAATTAATAAATTATACATAACATTGCCCCTCTCTTAAAGATGCTTTGTCCTCAAAGCATACGTAACGACGGGTGTTGCTGACGAAACGCTTCAAATTCCCAAGAGGCTTCTTCTACGAGAAAATCCTTCCATTTGATTAAATATTTCATAATAACACGAGAGCGTAGCTTCTTTTCTTGGGTAGATAGGATACTTTTCGGGCTCCAAAATGATCCTTCCTTCATCATCCAAAATTGGGAGTGGTGTTTAGGATGACTGATGGTCACCCAGTGCTTTTTTTAAGCATGACACATGGAAGACGTTGTGAACACGACTTGTATCGGGAAGGCTCAACCCATAAGCGACTTGACTAATGTTTTTGATTATTTGATACAGACCATAGAACTTCGGAGCTAATTTATGTTTCCCTTTTTGTTTCAGGGACAGCTGCTTGTACGGTTGGAGCTTGACAAACACCCAATCTCCAACTTCAGATGACCTCTCAGTTCGATTACGGTCAGCCTGTTGCTTCATACGATTCTATGCAATATTCAGATTTTCTTTTAGAACTTGGACGACCTTTTGGTGTTCTTCTAGCTGGTTTTTAACTGCTGGAAAATTTGATTGAACTGAAGCAAAATATTTCCACTTCGGGGGCTCGTATCCATATAAAGCTTGGAATGGAGTCATTTTTGTCGATGTATGGTAAGTAGAATTATACCTCCATTCAGCAAGATGCAACCATTGAACCCACTTATTTTGTTTTTTCGTAGCATAACACCGTAGGTAAGCTTCCAAACATTTATTGAAAACCTATGTTTGCCCATCTGTTTGGGGGTGATCAGCTGAGCTCATGTTGAGGTAGGTTCCGATATGGTTGAACAATTCCTTCCAAAAATTTCCTTTAAATTTGGCATCCCTGTCGCTGACAATGACTTTCGGGAAGCCGTGTAGTTTATAAATATGTTTGCAGAATATCTCTGCAATTTGCTTTGCAGAGTCTGCTTTTTTTTATAGCGATAAAGTGAGCATATTTAGTGAAACTATCTACTACGACGAAGATCTTATCCTTCCCATCAGATACAAGTAATCCTTCAATAAAATCCATTGATATTTCTTCCCATTTATGATTTGAAATATTTAAGGGATGAAGTAACCCAGGTGTCATAATATTTTCGCTTTTATTTCTTTGACACTTGTCACATTCTGCGACATATTTTTGAATATCGTGACTCATACCCTTCCAAAAAAATGACTGACGTGCATTGTAATAGGTTTTAAAATATCCTACATGCCCAGACAACATGGAATCATGTGATTCCTTGAGTATTTTTTATATAAACTTGGATTGGAGTTTAGATAAATTCTTCCTTTGTACCATAAGATATCGTTCTTCCACTCAAATTTTGAATTTCCTGGGAGATTATTGATTATAGCCAAAATTTCCGGATCTTTGGCGTACTCACTTCTAATCTCATTAAGCCATTTAGGAACAACAACCGAAACTGCAAGTAGTGTTGATTCTTCATCTTTTCTGGACAGGGCATCCGCTACTACGTTGTCTTTTCCTTTCTTGTGTAATATCTCCATGTCGAAAGCGGTAATCTTCTCGATCCATTTTTGTTGTTCTTCAGAGAGTGTTTTTTGTTGAAGGAGGTACTGAAGATTGTTATGATCCGTTCGGATGGAAAATTTACTCCCTAACAGATATTGTCTCCATTTGGCCAATGCATGCATAATTGCAAGCATTTCCTTGTTGTATGTGGACTTGAGATGCTCTCGTTTATTTAGCTTTCTGCTTTCAAAAGTAATAGAGTGCCCTTCTTGCATTAATACTGCACCAATACCGAATCCAGAGGCATCACATTTGATGATAAATGGTTTAGAAAAGTTGGGAGTTGCCAATACTGGTGCATTAGCCATTACTTCCTTCAAATCTTCAAAACACTTCCTTGCTTCCTCATTCCATTGAAATGAATTTTTCTTCAAAAGATTTGTAAGAGGTGTAGTCCCATGCGCATAGTCTTTAATAAATCTTTGATAATATCCCGTTAATCCTAAAAATCCTCTGAGCTTAGATATATTCACTGGTTTATTCCATTCCCTTATAGCCTTGATTTTAGAAGGATCCACTTTTACCCCTTCATGGGATATTATGTGTCCCAGATATTCGACTTCTTCTTTTCCAAAGGTGCATTTGGACTTCTTAGCATAAAATTGATGATTTTATAATAATGCGAGAACTTTATCCAAGTGTTGCAAGTGCTCTTTCCAAGCTTTGCTATAAATCAAAATATCATCAAAAAATACTAGTACAAATTTCCTAAGATATGGTCGAAATAATTCGTTCATAGTCGCTTGGAACGTAGCTGGTGCATTTGTCAACCCAAAGGGCATTACTTTAAACTCGTAATGACCTTCATGTGTTTGAAATGCATTTTTTGGTATATCTTCCAATCTAATTATGATATGGTAATAACCTGACCTTAAATCTAATTTAGAGAAGTATTTTGTGACATGTAGCTCATCTAACATTTCATCGATAAAGGGAATTGGAAACTTATTTTTAATTGTTATTTTATTTAATCCTCTGTAGTCAATGCATAGTCGGAACGATCCATCTTTTTTTCTTACCAATATAACTGGGGTGGCATACAAACTCTTGCTTTTTGAGATGACCCCACATTTTAAAAGGTCTTAGATTATCTTCTCAGTTTCAGTTTTATGGTGATGTGGGTAGAAATAAGGCTTAATGTTAACAGGGTCTGATCCTACCTTGACTTCTATTGTATGTTCGATTTCCCTATTAGGAGGCATTTTCATTGGTAGGTCTTGGAATATTTTTTCGTGTTTCTGAACTAGTCCTTGTACTTCCGAAGACTCTTCGTGGTTCCTTTTTGTAGATAACATTTCTAACTGATGACATTGTACTATATAGGCTGGTGCTCCTTTTCGGATCATCTTCATCATCTGGGATGATGATACGATTTGATTTTCTGGGGCTTGGAATCCATATAACTTGTGCTTATAAATTGCTTCTGATGGTTGGCAGAATAAGTACCTAAGGTTTGTAGCCATTGAATTCCTAATACCACATCTACTCCTCCTAGTGGTACGACATAGAATGGAGATTCTAAACTAAAGTCTTTAATCTGTAATTTGACTTTATGGCATTTCCCTACTTGCTCAATTTTCTTACCATCGGCCACCATTACCTTCATATTAGGCATGGGAAAATTAAATATGTTGAGTCTTTTGGCCATGGTTAAATCTAGAAAATTGTGGGTGCTGCCAGTATCGATGAGAACCATTACGTTGTTTTTCTTAATATGTCCTCTTAATTTTAGTGTCTGAGGTTGTGATATACCTGTCATAGCTGATAATGACACTTGCGGAATGCTTTCATCATCTACTTCTGGAGAGAACTCTGGGGTGTCTTCTATTCTTTCTACATCTGAATCATCGTTGTTAGAGTCATTCATTGCTTCACAATTATACAGATTTTTTTTCTTTTCCGTTAGCACATCTCTGCTAGGGTCCCATTTTTCGCCACAACGTTTGCACTTGCCCTCTCTCATCCTTTGTATTTCCATGTTAGATTTGTCTCCTTCACGAAGGCGTGGTGGAACATATTTCATGCTATCTTCTTTTGTAGATTGAGGAAACCTTCGTCTCGAATATACTCTTTCTGGTTTTGACCAAGATAACCTTTCAAATTTCTTTTCAGCAACTTTTGCTGTTTGCCTTGCTAGTTCTACTGATGTAATGTCGTGAAGTTCGAGCTCTTCTTGTATATGGATTTTAAGTCCTAAGATGAAAGACTG